>BJBW01013442.1:0-13704 GCA_004320125.1 Scolopax mira | reverse complement strand
CCATTACCCAGCCAATTACTGAAAATATTGAGTAGAAGTGAACCCAGAACAGTCCTCTCTGGAACCACACTCAATGTTCTTTCATTTTTGACAGGAAACCATTAAGTACATCTCAGTGCATGCTTTCCCCATTAGTTATGCATCTACTTTGATTTTTTTTTTTCTAGCTTATGTTTCTCCAGATTTTTTCCACTCTGACGACGGGAAAACCTTTGTCAACAGGGAGAACTGACAAGATTTACATGTTCTCAGTGCTCGTAACCTTGATGTGATTTCTCTCAGGCAAATGTTTACTGCTAACTAATTTCATCTTTCTCCTTTAAGCAACCATCTCTCCCTTCTTTTTGTGTGTTTTTTATTCTCATTTCTTTTAATTTCAGTAAGGGCTAAAGTTGCTATTCGATCTGTACTCTTCGGACCCTTTCCTTATTCCCTTAAACACAAGCTCATCGAGGGGCACTCTAAAGTGTCTGAACCACTGACAGTCCCAGTACTGCCACTGCAGAGAGTCACTGAAAACACCAGTTTGAGTAAATTATTTTCTGGTATGTGAACAGAAGCTGGTATCTAATGTGGAACAAGGGGCATAATCAGAAGAGTGTATCTGAAGACTGCTTCTCTTGGGTGACACTGTGAAATTGTTGTTAGCTCCTCTGATCAAATAAAGTATTCTTACGTGGTAAACAGATGAAAGCACAGAAAAAAAAAAATGACAGCAGCATCTTTGAACAGGGCTGTTTTATCTGCACTTCTAGGCTTCCCTTGTGAGCACACCGAGCTGTTGGCACTCTTACTTTCAGCATCTGAAATAATAACCTTTGCAGCATGTTTTGGGGGGTGGGAAGAAAAAAAATACCTGTGTGGAATGAGAATCATAATGTGCAAAAGAATAAAGCAAATGTCTCGTGCATGCAAATAGCCTGCTTTGTTTAGCACCAGAGAAAGCCACTGGGCTGAAGAGGTTGTTGGCAGCTGGGGTAGTTCTGAGAGGAGTGGTGCTCTTCTGGCTGGATAAACAGTTTGGTCAGCCTAATGTTTGAACGGTGTTGGGAGGCTTTATAGTTCAATGGTCACATTGCCATGACAAATCCAGACTTGGATGGTAGAAAAAGGATGACCTCTCTCTTCTGTCTTGTTGCTGTTTGAGTAATTTTGCTATTAAGAGGAGTTGGTATGCATTAAGGTAATAAGGTTTATTTGGGGCACCATCCACTGTGGGTGCATTTGTGTAATATGCTGTACCTATTAAAAGCATTGCAAAAGCAGAAGAACGTCTTTAATGCATAGAATTCAGGATGTTATGGCAGTGTTTTTAAGCAAGCTGCTCAAACTTTAGCAAATAACCATCTGGTTTAACAATTTAATCACCCCTGCTATCTTCTTTCAACTAAGAGCAAATATTATTTGCTGGTTTTGTTTAAGGATAGATGGGGAGGCTCTCAAGGAGAGTGGCCTTGCTCCCAGTGCCCGTTGGTGATGTGTTCAAGGTGATGCCTGGCCTGCAAAATGGGAGCAATGGTAGAGATTGAACATCAAGAGTGCTAGGTCTTGGTAAAGGGACACTTGATATGCACAGGGAGACAATCGTGGGCTACTGGTGAAATGGATGTTACAGTTCAGGTTCTGTTCTCTGATGTTCCTCCCTTCTTTTCCAGGGTGACAACTTCTGGAGTAATGGAGGGGATGAAGAAGGTCAAGAAAGTGGTGAATGGTTCAGCAGAGCCCCAGGGCGAGTGGGAAAGCACGGCATGATGGACTGGACTAAGGCAGCACTTTCAGAGAAACTTTTTTTTAATTTATTAATATTACTCTCAGTGGAAAGGGAGCAAGTAGCACTTCCCAACACTGAAACTGCAGAGTGGGGTGTGTCTTGGGGGAAGCGAAGCAGTTCAGAAATATAATTATTCCTCTGACCATAAGAAAATGGTGTCTCTTGGTACCTGCAAGGAACGTGAAGGTTTCCTAGGGATTTTGGGTAGCTTATTCTTTTTTCCCCCTTTCTGCATCGGTTAAGTATTCTGAATTGTTTGTGGTTCCGTTCTTCAGAAGGTGTAATGCTAATGTGAAGAGAGACCTTTAGTGTGTATGTAAAATATATATTTTATATAATGCACATATATATGCACACACTCGCTATGTAACATGTATGCTGGGAATTACAAAGTGTCAGAAGGTGGGAAAAGAAGATAACTGATGTAAGTATTTTTTTTCTTTTTATAAACTCTCCTTTTGGCTTGGACAAAACGTTGCAAAGCAAATTAATATAAACAACTACAGTTATTTGAGAGACTAAGTGGGATATTGGGTCAGATCGCTCCTGTTGCTACTCACATCAGTGGGAAAGTTGATAAGTATCTTCTTGTCTTATTCAAGTGGATTCCTGCATGGATGGGTCAGGTTTTCAGATGTATTGCTAGCCAGGGAGCCACTGACTGCTCTCCATTAAAGGCACTAGCCCGTAGTGCAACAAGCACTAATGTAGATTCTCCACTGTCCATGGAGTTGCTCTTGATTCACACCCTCCTGACAAGAAGCACACAAAAAGTGTAAGACTAATGCTTGCTTTTTAGGGGTCTGCCATGCTATCTTAAACATTTAATTTCAAGCTGTGACCTGGAGCACTTGATCTGCTTTATAAAAATATTTTCAAGGTATTTCAAAAGACACTCCTTTCTGGCACAGTATAAACAATACCAGAATCTCCAGTGGCAATCTCTCTTGCAAAGGTCCTACAGTGTAAATCTCTGGTTCACCATTATCCTGAGTTTACTCAGCCTCTCGGGGTGGCTGCTTGTACCTCTGTGATTATGTAGGATTAATGGTATTGCTGCTTGTGATGGGCTGAACTGGTCAAACTGGTGCTGCTGCCAAAACCAGTTAACTCCCAGATTTAGGTGGCTTTTGTCAGAAAAGATTATGACCAGAACCTCAATGCAGGGGAATATTAAGTCTTGACTATTGGCTGCAAACTTGCAGTGAAGTTTTCAGAGACACATCACAAATGCCACATGTGGTTTATCTGTGATACTCTGGTGTTAGTGAGGCAAGCTGGTGCCTGTAGCTGTAGAGTAAGGCATAGCAAATGATTGTTAATTCGGGGGAGGATGGAAGTGGTTTGCTGATGTAATGAGGCTAAGCTTTAAGAAAAATAAATCAAGTATAACTCGCTGATCCACTGAAGCCTTAATATTGGTGTAGAGAGACGTTGACGTACGGTGCTGTCGAGCAAAGTGCTTCTGTCAGGGTGACAGGGATCACTACAGAGATGTGCCAGCATCTCTTACAAACTCATTCAGGAATTGCTTTTTAGACTCAAGGGACTTAAATCTCTGAGGCACAACTAATGAGAGGACTATTAGGGTTTTTTTACTCTTGAAGTTTAGGAGGAGTATTTTCTTTGGAATCTTGACCTGCTTCTTCCTCAGTCTTGAACAGGGCTTGCAAATGAGCAGTCTGTGCCGAGACTTGCCGTTTGAAGAGCAGTCTTGTTTCCTTCCATTGCCAGTTCTTTTTCTGGGTATTGGTTCTATGCATCATGGAAATGGTAGAAATGAATCTACCTGCTTTGATACCTGGAACTGGTTTCTCTTCAGATAAAGCATGAGAATAGCAATCTTCTCTGGGTCCAGAGTCCTTGTCTGTGTTTTCCTCCTTGGCTGTAACTGCATAATAATCCCAGCAATGATAGCTTGACTTTTGAAGTAACTGTCTTGCAATTATAGTTTTAGTGGAAACAGAACCTGCACCACTAGAAAGTCCACTAGGTGACCTGTGAGCCTTTTAGACCTTCCATATGAAGAAATCTCTTGCATAGTAAGGTGTGAGAAATTGGACTATGAACAATATGAGCAATCCCAGCTTGTCATACTCTCGAATGGAATACCTGAAAAAACTCACTCATCCTCTCACTCTGCAGTTACTCTGTCCCTGTGAAATTGTCACTGTCTGCATCCAAAGGGCTACTCAAACAGGCTGCAAACTGTTCAGAGCAGTCCACTACAGGCTTGAAGTCTGTTGGCACTGAGGTATGTAAGGGCTGAGGATTTGCTGTCGGGAACAGAAGTGACATAACACTGTTAATCCAGACATGATGCTGTCTTAAGACCTGTTAATACCTTTTGCAAATGAGATAGGGAAATTCTGATGGGTGCAGTGTTTCACCCAAAACCATGAGGGGCTATGCTGGGATCCCAGCGTGGGCTGAGCTGGTTCCAAATGGCTGCCTATTCCATTCCTTAGCATCAGTGGAGCCCCTGATTTGTCAAGTGTTTTTTACCTTACTCTCAGGTTTCTTTTTTTATATGCACTTTTTTTGCTCAAGTTATTCATGGTGTAAGTTTATCCGCCAAGTCCCTGGCTCTCTAGTCAAAGGCCAAAAAAAAAAAAGGGTGATGACTTTTTGTCTTGGCATGAAAAGCCATGGCAGAACTCAGTGTTTTTAGAAGAGCTGTTCCTAAATTCGAACTTGAGCTTCAGCAGTCAGCTCTATAACCAGCCTCAGCTGGCACTTAATGCAGGATGCTAATGAGCAGTACAACAGTAACTAGCCAGGCCTAAGCATTAGTAAAGAGTGTGGATGTGCAAGTTGAAAAACAGAGTGACAGAAGGTTCTTACTGCAGCCATTTCCAAAGTTAATTTCCACTTTCTCTGATAGAATTCCTCAGAGCAGGTTGAAAAATTTGTTTTTTAAGGCTTGGATGGTAGTGGGGATGTTGGAGGATGGAGAGGTTTGTGCTTCTCACACCCCAGAGCATCTAGGGGAGGGCTGCTCCCCATCTTCCTGACAAGGCAGACCCCTGTCCGCATGGCTAGTGGGGGCAAGACTATGGCTAGCGAAATACAGCAGCTTAGAGCTCACTGGGCAGGGTAATTGCAGTGCTGGCCTTTCAAATGCTGGCAGCTGCCCCTCTGGTAAGGACGCTCTGTCTTTTCCAGGGAGGGAGAGCAGAAGAGCTGCTCATGTCACAGATGGCTTTGGGGTACAGCCTTACTTTCCCATCTCTGCCTTTGAGCAACTAAAGCGGCTGTGGGGGGTGCTGGAGAAGCAGGGCTGGTGCAATTCAGAACAAATTGTTTTGAATGCATTCGTGTATGTTGCTGCAGTGGAGCACTCGACACCCTCTGCAGACAAAAAGGAGATCAGTTCAGCCCTGGGTTGTAATGCACGTTATGCCCCAGTAAATCCCTGCTGCTGAGGACATGCGGATGCTGCTGATGCACTCCCTGCCGTCACTGCTCAGCGAGCTCCCCTCCACAGGAAACCCCTTGCAATGAAACTGCCAGACTCTCACGTTCTTCAGGCTTGAAAACCGTTTTCCTTGATGTTTCATCAAGAGTCGTGCTAAAAGAAAGCAAGACATAATGGGGTCATCTGGAACGTTGCTGCTGCTCGCCGAAAATGTAGCAGCTCGAGTTGAAGAAGCCCCACGCTGTCCTATTAAGATGCTCTTTCATGTTGTCATCTCACTCAGCGTGTCATGATCTGTGCTGTGCATTGTTCGGTGCCTCTCTTTCCAGCTGAGTGCCCTGTTCCTGGATTTCCATGCTGGCATACCCCAGGAGCATGTTGTTAAAAAAAAAAAAAAAAAAATTGCTGCATTGCAGTATTTTTGTCTTGGAGCTACTAGTGTGGAAGTTGTATTTTTCTAAGCTGAGTGGACTCTCTCCTAGCATGAGTCTGCATCCACTGGGTATCCATAAGCACTGCAACATTCCTTCTGGCTGTGAAAGGGCATGCCCTGATCACTCTGGGGGTGCATGTGGTGGAAAAGTGGAAGATTTTCAGCATGTTAAGTCTTTTTTTTTCTGTGCAGTATGCTCCTCTTAGAGAAGAGAAATGCTATCTGGCCAGTGACAAACTGATGAGAAAGGGTTGGGGGTTTTTTTGTTGCCTATTTGAAAATTGCCTGGCTGCATTTGAAGAAGATACTGGGTATTTGTGTGTTCTTTTGAGCTCTGAGAACTGAAGTTGCTCATCTATTAATAAAATAATGGAGCAGAAGCGCAGGTATCAAGGGCAAGGAAATCTTCCTCCTCCAGTCTACCTGGTTTGTCTCCTTCAGTTTGACCTGTCAGGGTGGTGAAGAGTCTACTGTTCTTTAAAGCAAATGTGTTTTATTGATTCTGTGCTATGACCTCCACTTCAATCATAAAACATTTCCCCATTTTTCAGCTTTGTAAAGAGAGCATGGAGCTGTGGTCTGCAGCGGATGGAAGGTACAGTGATATTTGTGACACAATGGTACTTACACTGTCTAAAACCTGTGACCTTGTGTGTAACTTCAGTCACCAGAATTTTTCATTTCATGAAAACTGAGGTGATACTGCCCAGAGGCACTTGACCAGTGTTTCTTTGTGTTCCCTGGGGTTGGTTTACTGGAAAATGTTCTAAATTGGATTAACCTGGCTTTTCTTGTAGCTGCTGGGTATGATGTTTTGGGCTTATTAATGACTTTTACTTACCAATATTGGGAAGCTGTGTATTTCCCCCCTTATAGTTTCTTGCTTGGATATAGCATGGATACAGCATGATCCTGTAAGAACTCTGCCTGATACGGAGTTGCAAGTGGCTGAAATAGGATTTAAGAAAAATACTGAGATACATGTAAAGTGATGGTACTGGAAGAAAGTGGCTGAGAAAAGAGTAGGTTGCCTGGCTCAAGAACCCATTTATGTTTTGACCGCAGCAATCCTGTAGAAAGGACAGTTCTTAATAAATATTTCCCTGTGGGATTTCACTCGGCATCCTGCTCTCTGTATAATAAAGTAGAGCCTGACCTGCCCATTATGAGAAGCACCTCCTCGTGTAGCTAGGATATTGGAGCCTAGGGCTGGTACCTGCTCTGTCAAAACAGAGATGGGTCTAAAGAGCTTCCTTTTCCCTTTAGTAACTATCAATAATTAATTTTAGATCCTCTTGTGTCATTAAGCAGCTTTAGGGCACCTTGTACAATATAGCTTTGAATTCATTTAGTAAATGATCTCCAAAAGAACTCCAAAAAGACTTTCCTGTACAGCAAGTTTCAGTTCCAGGGGTTTTTGGTGACCTGTAAGTATCCTATTCCTTGGTTCATGTTCAGATGTACAGGTGGATTTTTTTCACTATTTTTTAAAATTTTCTTAACAGCAAAACAGTATTTGAAGAGAAGCAAGGCAGATATAAATCGGGATGGTCTGTGTAACTTGGTTTCCCTGCTGTGATGCAAACGTGTAAAATAAAGATTGACCAGAAAGAAGTTTAGTGCATCTCACTTTGTGCTTCTGAACTGCTGGTGACCAAGCTGGGCCATTGATTCCGAAGTCTGCATTTCCCCATGTCTGACTTCCATTTGTAGTCATTAACATCTGCAGCAGGGATACAGGGCCAAACCACCAAAATCTTGTGTGGAAAATAACTTTTCTAGGGGAAAAGCTTTCCTGACAGTGACCCACAGTGGGATTCACTTCCCTTGAGCTGAAAGACCTCTGGGTACTAGAGCTGGACTTCTATGTGCTGAGCTCCTCCTTTAGCTTTGTAAGCTGAAATTCTACAGTAGCTTATGGACTTCCATGGATGGAAGTGTTTCTTACACTCCTGTTTCTCACAATTTTGCAGTCTTGGGTAGGCTTGTTGCTGCCAGACAGGATTGTGGTCTCCTCCTTCCACAGTGGTCAGCTTGCCATGTGAGGGAGGACAAAGAGCTGGTGCTTTGAACCTTGGTGACCGGATAAAATACAGGTTTCTACCCTTAATTTGTAAGTAATATCCTTTGTGGATCTGGCCATGTTATCTCAAAGGGGCAGGTCCTTGACCTGTTTGTCAGGCTGAGGATGATTTGGGACTCTTGTAGTGGTCTTCTTCCTGAGCTGTCAGGATCTAACCATGAGTCTTGGCTCTGCAGACTGTTTGAGTTGCCAGAGATGAGGAGGGCAAAGTATTTTTGAAAAACACTCTTCCTGTTAATCGCCCGCCCCTCAAAAGCATATGTCCTTCATCACAAAATGCAAGTCTTCAAGATGTTTCTTACAATTTAGCCTCTAGTTCTCATCCTACCATGGCGGGGTAGTACCAAAAATAGCCTGTGTTCCCTACCCTGCAAATCCCAAGCAGCCAATTCTGCCTTGCCTCAAGCCTTTGGGTGGGTGGTGTTTTTCCAGGGAACTAACCTATAAAAAGTACATGGATTTTGGATTTATTGATTCCCCCACTGTAGAATAGAACAAACTCTGTGTGATGAAGAGGGTGGTGGTTGTTGCACTGGGGTAACTGACACCTATTTCTTGCAGGTGGTCTTTGAATGTTGGCTTTCTACGAACTGAATGGCCTCTGCTTTTTCTGTCTGTATATTTGGCTGTGAGATATTTCTTCTTAAACTCATCCCTGCTGTAAGAGCAGAGTGCTCCTGTGGAGGTAACTGTGCTGGGCCCAGGAATTGCTCAGCTGTAATGAAGTGTTAGGGGAGGGGTGTGTGAAGTGGGACCAAATTGTGAAAAGACTCACTTGAGATTGAGACTGAGTGTAGGTTACATGGGTAGGGAAAAAAAAAAAAATCTTTATTTCTGACTGTCTTCTCCAAAGAGAGATAAAAAGCCCTTAATCGCCACAGAACTAGTAGTGTTTAAGGTCTGCTGCAGGTGGACACTGTCTGGTGGACTTTCATGGGGGGAAGAATAAACAAAACCAGAGCCCTAACATGGCTTCCCTCAATGTGCTGTGTTTGGATGCAAGTTTGTAGGTGTTTTCTTGTCCTGAGGAGATAAATTGTTTTACCTGCTTTAAGAATTTTCTTCTGGTGTCTGCAATTCTGAGCTGCATTGATAGTTTGCTGTTCTTTGTTGCAGTCCAAGCTTCCTGCTGTCAGTACTTCTGCTCTGGCAAGATTATCTTCATGACTGCAAAGAGCTTCCTTTTCAGTCTTGCTTTTACCTTCCTCTGCCTTCTGACTGACAGGCTGTAATGAGCAGGAGCGTGTCGTAGTGCCCTGTGTAGTGAATGGTCAATAAAAACAAATTGCTTTGTGCAGAAGAGGTAATAACACAGCTTGTATTGGCACAGCTGATCCTGATACCGGCGTCCTCGCTTAGGAGATGAGGGCTTTCATGTGTCTCAGGTAATGACAAATGCACATCATCCCTTTCTTCTCACCCCTCTCATCCATGGAAGCTACTGGGATTTGGGGTGACCTTGCTTTCTCCTGGCTTTTTTCCATTGTGGAATATTTTTAGTGGGGTGGCTGAGATAGAATGCATGAGATGGGTCTTGTATTACTGAAAAAAAAAATAAAAAGGCATGTAAAGTGAGGCTGTTATGGTGCTGGTAGATCATAAGTGAGGATCAAAATGGAGGGGATGGCTCAAAACTCCTTTTACTACTCCCTCTTGGGATGATTGTGAGCTGAGATGGATTTCCAGCATCCTCAGTGAGAAGAGCAGTTAATGGCAAGGGTAAATATATTAATAAGGGTTGTGGGGGTTTTTTTGTCCTTGAGGATGCTGTTCTGAGACCTTTTTCAGTGCTGAGTTGTTTTTGTAGGGTGACAGGATATCCCGTGGGCAGCCTGTTGTCCTTGGAACATGTATGGACCTACCATGGGCCTTATTAGTGCCTTGGCTGCTGCCAGACTGGAAACTCCTCTTCTCAGGATGCTTCATTCTGTAGGAGCTCTGAAGTCAGAAGGAATCCCACACCCAGCACGGCTGTGAAGGACCCATCTGCATCCCCTGGGAGAAGCCAAACTTGCTCAGTTCTGGGATGGATCTCATACCAGGAGATGATAGCCAAATTGGAGGGGCTATAAGGAACAGCTGCAGTGACTGAGATGAGAATTGGGCAATGACAGAAGATTATGGGAATTAAAGCTGTGAGCCTGACTAAGTGATGATTAAGGAGAGCTGAGAAGATGTGGCACGCTACAAAATGGCTGCATGGGGAGGAATAGGCAGAAATGGTGGGGAATTAGTGTGGCTCAAGGCCTGAGCTGGGGAGTAGTGAGATAAAGGGAAAGCAGAGCTAATCAAGGTGTTGGGAGAAACCTTCTGCTGGTGAGATGGGTTTGGCAGCAATCTCCCTGGAGAAACGGAGGGAGTTCTGTGTTGTTTCAGGTAATCGACACTGGATGGGACAAATCACTGTGAAATATAATGTAGGGAATGACCCCTTATCAGCTGAGAGCGGGACTAAATGCCAGAGTTGGTCTTTCTCCATTTGCTTATCTCAGAGTGAAGTACATTGTGTGCATAATTTCTGGTTTGGGGGGGTTCATTCTTGTTTTACTATTAAACCTTGTAGATGCCTTGAGTGAGCTCGGCTGCTCCATAGGAGGAACATAAAAGTACTACATTAAAATGAAGCTGGTACGTGAGTGCCCTAATCTGTATTCGTGGCAAGTCGGGGTTTTAACTGTTGTTGCAAAAACTGAGCAGAAATATCTGCTGGGATTTGCCAAGTGCATGACACCGGCGTGTTGCCATGCATCAGAGCAGCCTTGTGGGAGGCCACGATTCGACCTCTTCTGGCAATGAAATCTGAAAAATAGGTTTGCGTCAATTTGGTATGTTTGAATATTTTTGGGGGGGGTTGTGGTTGGTTTTGTTTGGTTGTTTATTATTTTTTAAATTTTAAATTCAAATGTAGGGCAGGCTTTAAGTGGACAGACATCACAGCTGACATTTGGCTTATGAAGGTTGTTGCTCCAAGAGGTTTGTGTCTCATGTTAAAATCAGACCAGGTCAGCAGTGACCAGCCGTGGTGGGGGATGTGGTGGTGCAGCAGCCAGACTCCCCCCACGGAGGAGCTGATGATCTCCTGATCTCTCCTGTGACTCAGGAGTAATGTTGGACCAGGTTGACTTCTGCCACCACCCCAAGTGCTCCCCTGTGCCCTCTGCCAGCGCTCAAGCCCAGCATTGAACGGCCAAAGACATCGAGCTGCCTTCAGAGCGAAGATCTGGGTAGGGAAGGAGGCAGCTGGCAGCTGTGTGCCTTCCCTTATTTTGAAGGTTCTTAAGTGTGTGTGTGTATATATATATATATATTTATTTCTAAAAAAAGCTTTGTTCTGCTCCAAACAGTGTCTTGCTGTTTTAGAGATGCTTCTGTCAAAGAGCTGCTTTTTCTTGTGAGTAAAACCTCCTGCTCGAGCACTGGTGAGGGGTGTTCAGGTAACCTTGTGCAGGGCATCACTGGCAGCGCAGAGAACAGCTTCTCCAAGCCCTTTCCTCACTGCCTGGATGCTGCAGGGTGTCTTTGCTGCAAAAAAAAAAAAAAAAAAAAGCTGCTGCTACCTCTGCGACTGTGATCTTATCTCACACAGACACAACCGCGCAGCATCGCTCGGCTGTCGCTACGAGGAACCTTTCATTTTCTGTCCCCTCAACAAATGCTCTGCTGCCTTCTAGCATCAAACCTCGTTGGAAGGCTCGGGTGTTAGGTCCATATTTTTTGGTCTGGGAGGGGATTTGAAATGATGATGGGGGGTGTAATTAAGACACCAACGAGGTGAGATGCTGTGGCTGGGCTGAGCTCTGCGGTTCCCGTACTGCAGGATGAGTGTGGCAGGAGCAGGGGAAAAAAAAAAAATAGTAAAGAAAAAGAAAGACGGTGGTTTCCCCGTTGCCAGCTGTGATTTGTGATGTGCCACAGAAGGAAGATCGCAGCACCTCCTCCCACTTGGCTTTGTCTCAGCCAACTGCTGGCTCCTGGAAGCAGGCACTGGGGAGAGCAGCAGATGAGTTCCCCGCAGCCACCCCTTCCAGGTTCCCACATTAGCATAACAATTACAGCCCCAGAGGCTGTGAAGAGAATATACTGACTAAAAAAAAAATAAAAATAAATATATACACTAGAATTTAAGGGAGAAATTAATAGGGCATTTTAACACTCAGTGCATTGACTGCCTGTCAGTGGTGAGAGCCAGCGCTATGGGCAGCCTTGGCCCAGTTGTGCTGATTTTCAGCCCTTCCTCTGCATTTCACTGTGTGCTTTCAACATCTGCAATTCTATTTCCCTGTGGAAAAAGCCCCTGCGGGCACCATTCCTGTGGCCGTTTACCCCAAAACCTGGTATGTTTGGTTTCTGTTGCCTTTTCTCTAAAGCCATGCTATGGATTGGTGCTAAAATGCCATGCTAGCTAAAATTAATTTATAATGCTGGTAGCTAGTAGGGCTGCTAGGGTTCGAGCCTCGGTGTGTTTTGGGTTATAAATCTTGATTTCTGTGGCTCTCTTAGCTGTGTATAGCTCAGTTATCATAACAGTTATGACAGTGTTTGCTGTGGCCCACAGTAAAACCAGGGGCAAAGCACGAGCAGCACCATTTGCTTCTTGTCAAGCTTAAAAGAGCTTCAGAAACACGCTGGCTGATGGGCTCAAAGCTGTGGAGCCTCGTTTAAGGCTGCTCACACTCTTGTAATTATACATGTGTGTAAAAACTGCTCTAATCTGGGATTAGGGTGATGCCTGAGAAGCCAAGGCGGGGGTGAGAGTGCCCCCAGGACTGCATTCCCCTTTTCCTCCTTCGTGGCTGTTGTGCAGGGATGTTCACGTCACTCTACTGGCATTTTTATTTTTTTTTTTCACAACTCCACAAAAAGCAACTATTTTGGTGTCTCTCTGTGCCAACGCTGACCACGGCGTGTCTGGTGGAGCAGCCAGCGCTGATGCCAATAATTTCTTTGGCTCTTTTTCTGACTGAGTCAGATCACTTCAGCATTAACCTTAAAATAGCCACTATTTTTGTAGCTGATATAATTAATCTCATGTGCGTACATTCCTTCCCTATCCCAGGCTTTGAGGGCATCACCACTCCCCTGCTGATTGACTCCTGGCTTTTGGCACAAGAAAGCTCTTAGCGAAACTTGGCTTTTTTCAGGGAAAAAGCACAAAGTACAGGCTCTGTGTGTGCTTCTTGGTGAGTTCATGCCAGGCAGAGGCTGTTTGCCTTTGCCACTGCTGCCTCCGGTAACAGATTCCTCTCTCGCATGATCAGCTGGTTTTGGAGCACCTTCTCCATCTGTTTTTGGGGTTTATTTGGGTGGGTGGGTGTGGAAGGGGGATGTTCAGAAGCTGACAGGCCGAAGGGGTAGCACTGGCCACAAAGAGAGGGGGAACAGAGGGATGTATTAGGCGCCTGGAGCATCTCCCTTATGAGGAGAGGCTGAGGGACTTGGGTCTTTTTAGTCTGGAGAAGAGAAGGCTGAGGGGGGATCTTATCAATGCTTATAAATACTCAAAGGATGGGTGTCAAGAGGATGGGGCTGGTCTTTCTTCAGTGGTGCCCAGGGATGGGACAAGAGGAAATAGGCACAAACTTGGATATAAGAAGCTCCACCTAAACATGAGGAGGAACTTGTTTACTTTGAGGGTGGCAGAGCCACCACCAGACCGGTGATGGAGTCTCCATCTCTGGAGACATTCAAAAAACCCTACCTGGACATATTCCTGTGCAGCCTGCTGTAGGAGGATCTGCTTTGGCAGGGGGGTTGGACTGGATGATCTCCAGAGCTCCCTTCCAACCCCGTATCATTCTGTGATTCTGTGTGGGTTTAGAGATGCGCTGGGGATGGAGGGAGGAAAGGGTTTGGTGAAGCCTGAAGTGTGGGTGGACCTCGTGTGGGGACTCATCCAGGCCCTGGGAAGGGGAGGAGAGAGGCAGGGGATGGGCTGAGCTGAGCTGGGCGGCGGATCCGCTGCCCAGCTCAGCTCAGCCCATCCCCTGCCTCTCTCCTCC
>BJBW01013441.1:0-57043 GCA_004320125.1 Scolopax mira | reverse complement strand
ACACAACAAAAAATGAGGATCACCATCACTAAACCATACCTCCCAGCACTATATCAATCCGTCTTTTGAACACCTCCAGGCATGTTGCCTCAACCACCTACAACTCTAAATTTCTGAATGTGATATAGATTGTTTTGGTCCATAGTAATATTAAGATCAGGATCTGTCTGATGACATAAAAAAAAATTATTCAGTGTGATCTCCTTCAGGATTTGAACTTGCGGTTCTAATTTTAGTAAACATGAGCTCTGTCACTAAATGTTGGATTTTTCCCCCCCGTACTGAAAACCTGGAAAACAATTTGAATATCCACTTAATATGCAAGGCACTAGTAGGGTCTACAGACATTTGGCAGGCTTAAATGGAAACCAAAGTTATGAAATTATATATATATATATATATATAGACAGATAGATAGATAGATTTTTATTTCCTGAATATATTTGTGAAATGTCTTCCTTTAGATCATGCAATTCTAATATTAAGAAAACCACATCTGGTAGACATATTTATTTTGTAGGCAACAGAGCAAGTTTTGTAGTAACATCCATAATACTTGTGTATTTGCAATGACTAGGTAGTGTGACAGTTTTCTTTCTCTCACAAAAGCATCCTTTTAATTATTCTCCCATCCTTGTTTACAATTTGCCTAGAATAATTGTTATGTTTCTAGCTGAAAGAAAAAGGGACACACAATTGAATCACACAATTGCCTTTCCATGTCCAGTTTTCCTTTTTGCCCCTGGTTGCTATATGGTGCTTTTGAAAAGATGAAGAAATGTTAACAAAAATATCTACAGGCCAAGAGCGTCACTGGAAAGGCCACATTTTCTACTGATTAAGATCTTGCAGGGTCTAATTTAAATAATAAATAGATCAGAAATGTTTATGATAATGACTATGTTCGTGATTCAAAGGATCTAGGGAAAGATAGGTAATCAAAAAAGCGGAATAACTTGTTGAGTTTTCTTTGAGTTAGTGGGAGAGTGAGTTTCTCTACTAACTAATAAAGAAACTGCAGGTGGTATTTGCCTTCTTGTATTCAATAGGATTATGGTGTAAACGGAGCCAAAGTTTCACAAGTTTCCACTGACTCTGTGATGCCAAGTACTCATTCACATTAAGGCCAATCTACCCCTTTCTGAGAGTGAAATAACTCTAATGTGGGAGTAAATACCATTTATTTGAACTTTTAAGGCCTTTATTTTTTAAAGTAGAGAACCAGAGAACCATAACCCATTCTTTAAGTAAACAGGCATCAGGCTTTGGGAATGGAAGCATATCAAAACAAAAGCAATAACAATGGTCCTGGTGGTTTTCCCTGTGCTCAAGAGCAAATGTGTGGGAAAATAAAATAATATTCAGGCTGACTGAAGGCAATCTGATGGAGGATAATGGGTAGGTAACTCAGTGATTTAATTCTTTATAAATCATATGTCTCCCCACAAATGAGTTGTTGGAAGTTCATGTTGTCAGCATGTCCATTTGTTCTCCTGGAATGATTGTGACATGGTGTCTGAACTTGGCCCTTTCCTGCTGTGGCATTTTGTCTGTCTTTTGAAGGGTATATTCAGGTTTCCAAATTCATGGGCATGGTCCTGTCATTGGAGACTGGCATCATAAAATAGAATCAGACAAGGCAAAGAGGTGTGTTCTCCTTTGATCATTACACAGGTTTTGTAGCTGCAGTTTTAGAACTCATTCTAGTCTGCCTGATATGGCTGGTCACCATTCGTTTTCTTCTTGTGTCATGAACATTAAACAATTAAAAAAAAAAAGGCTTACTGGGCTAGAAATGTTCAAACATTGCGTAAAGGCTTTAAAAAGTACCTTTTTTGTCCTAAGCACGAGAGATGCTTAACATAATTTTCTTTCTAGTATCAAAATGGTCCTGAGGATCATTAGACATCACTAATTCAGCAAATAACAGACTAAAAGAAAATGCTGTTTGGAGACAAATGTTTATTTGACTCTGCTAAGCAGAACTTTTTGCTAACAAGTGAAATACTATAAATGCTCTATTTATGTTGAATCATATTCTCCTGGAGCTTTACAGGCATACTATGAAGAAGTTTCAGTGTATTCCTTTCTAAGGTGACTGAGTTTTAAAATATTTTTAATGAGTCACAGAAACTTCTGCATGTTTTACATATGAGTCACTACAAAATATAATAAAAATTATTTTTAAATTTTAAAAAAATATCTTAAGCAGGAATATTGTACGTTTATAACCATGATTGTGCATTTCATGGCCTACTGCCTTCTGGATATTTACTACTGCTGTTATGACTACTGATGAAGAATAGGAAAGGTAAAATAGATAAAAAAATAAATATATAAATTTCTAAATTTGTGAGTAAGAAAACATCAGAGTCCTTTATTTCAGCTACTTAGGAATGGGCCACTATAGTACGACACTGAGCAAGTTACTTTGCCTGTCCTGATAGGTCGCCTATTTTAATCACCTCATCTCTCTCTGAAATGCCAGCCAAAACAAACGCCATTATTTCACTTCCAATAGACTCTAATACTCTTTCATTCTTAGGGATTTATTACTGCTGTTATGTTTAAGAATTCAGCATCCCTTTTAGATATAAGCCAAAAACACTAAATAACCCCAGAGAATACTGTATTATCTTTTGAGCCCTCACTCCTTAAGACAATGACATTGAAATGATCACAGCAACCAGACCTGGGACTGACAAAAGGAAGGGCTGATTTCTGTAGCAATTACATCCCGACATCCTAATTAAGACCTTCCTTTCTGATATCCAGTGGTATGTGGGGCAGCTTCCTTTCGCCCCTTTCCTTGACACAACTTGTTGAAGAGGAATGTGAAGTCTGGGTGTGATCTTCCCAACATCAGAGTGAAAGGAAGTAACATACCAAACAGATGATGGCATAAGTGCTGCTGAATCTAATTCCATCTCCACCCCTCTGGGTCACCACTCAGCAATATTTCAAAAGTGTAAAGTCAATAGTAATAACAAAAAGTGCATTCAAGATCTGTCAGTAGTAGAAAGTGGAGACGGAAGAAAAGCTAATTAAAAACTGAACTTATTGATATGCCTCATGTTTTATTTTACTGTGTAAGCTGTACTAAGGCACTTTGCAAGTTCAAAAGGTAGGGACACTTCTGCACCAAGAAAGCACTGTGAATTGCTGACTGTAACCCATCTTTATATAGCTAGGTAAACCTGCTCAGCATGAATAACAGTGCTCATTCTCCAGACAGGTTTTATTCTGAACTCAGTAGTGTGGGTATCCCCATTCCTGATGGTGCTTTCTTTGAGGGAGATGATGGAAGTTGAGAGGCTTACATCTTTTATTAATCTTTTCCCTGCAACTCTCTCATATTTCTCCTATGTGATGTTTCTTCCTTTATGTGTGAAAAACTTACAGCTATCTGGCAGATATTACTTTTCGATACCACCTTCCCATAGAGTAGTGATTAGTCAAACAGGATTCCTGATGCTTTCATTGAGGTAGAGACATGGAGGGAGAAATAATACTGGCTGCCTTTCTGGGAAGAGCTATCTCTGCCAGGAACGGCAAGGCTTAATTAAACTGAGGCTTAAATGCATTGCGTGGGCATCGTCTAAATGAGCATTGATGTACCTGTGGAGGAAAGCATGCAGGGCTGTCCACCTGGTGGACCCACTTCATGTAGTGGTGGTAACCACTGAGCCAAGGAGCCTGTTTAAATAACTCTCCATTTGGCATAGCCTGCCTTTAATGAAGTTCCCTCACAGTCAAACTCCAAATGCATGCCTGGCTGCGTAAATATTCAGACCAGAATGTTGCTGACCTAAGAACCCCACAGTTGAAGTTTAGTCTTTCTATGCAATGTCAGGGGAGATGTAAGCTGTGGTGAAAATATAGACACAAAAAAGTTGTAAGGTCTTTGTTAACTACGTTCTGAGCAGAGGAGGCCTGTCTAGATTCAGGCCTATTTATCCAAATGATGGGCCAGCCGTTCTGTGCAAAGAACATGCAGCTAACCACCCCATGCTTGTGCACACATGTTAGCACTGAGTGCCCATTCACATATGCTGCCTTATGTATATGCTTTGTCTTTAGTTTCAGGTAATTTGTGCCTCTGTTTGTTTCAAAATATGTATTTTAGGATCCCATATACCAAATTTCAGGAAAAGCAAAAAGTCTTTCACAAAGTTACCCAAAGAAATCACAACACTAGCCATGTATTTTATGAATGCTCAATTTTTTTTTGAAGAAGAAATTAGCCCTGCACCCTTGCACAACCTGAATGTAAAGATGATGTGCTGTGAATGAATGATGAAACAAAAAGGATTTGGCAAGGAATAAAAAAAATTGTCAAGATGAAAAGTACATTAAAAGTTTCCTTTCTAATCTTGAGAAGATATATAAACCTAGCAATATTAAGATGATTTCTTTGGGTTACTAAAATTTGAATATCTTTTAATCTCCATTTAAGATATCTGCATATTTTTGTATGACAAGCTTTGATATCAAAGTCAGTGATAATGAGAGTTTGATACTTTACTTATGGACACTTTTTGCTCATAGCTCAGTGATGCCTCTGTGAGATATCTTGTGATAATTTGTCTGAGAAGGAATTACTCTATAACATTTAATCATTAATTCTTTGATGTGTGGTGTGGTTAACACGCTTAACGTACCTGATTCAAATAACTTAGCCTTGATACAGGGCTATCTCATCCTTTAAGTCATATTGATTTTTCCACAGCAAAAAGAGCTTGCACTCCATAAAGCAAATACATAAAACATGCAGATTTATACCTGTCCTGAAATTCCGTATAGATTTGGGACAAATGCTGGCATACCAACCCAAGAAATATGATTCAGAATAAGTATTTCATAAACTTGCTGGAAGGACTATAAAGACAACATACCATGAAGGTACAATACATGATGCAAAGCCAGCTGTAAGAAATGTACTGTGTTATTCCTATGGACTGAAATTCCATATCTAAATAAGACTATTTGAAAATCTGTTTTACAGCATCATTGAACAGCTAGCGTGATAACAGCAACCATAAAAAGGAAGAAAAGCAGATGAGGTCACAGGAGCACAGAAAGCACAATGAAAACCGCAAGATTTCCTATGGAAGAGAAGAAGGAATTACCTATTTACTCCCAAGCAGCACACAGAACTCATTTCAAAGATGCAAATAAGGCAGTATTAAGGCTTTCAAATTTTTTAAATAGAGAACAAAGTCAGAGTTTTTTTAGCCATAGATAACCAGGGTCAAAAGGAACACTCAGAGGAAACAGATTCACTACAGAAAAGGCAGATTAATTGTTTCAACTAGTATTGACCATAGAGAAAGGCTCTTGCCCCATAGCCCATCGATACAGCCAAAGAGAAACTAGAGTTTTAACTGTCAATTTAGAAGAAAATAAAAAAAAAAGTTTTAGAAGACATGATAAAGTGAACCGTAAAAAAATTACCAGGATCAAATGGTATTCAAGCAAGAATTACAAAAAGACTCTGATGCAAATATTTGTGTAACTTAAATATACTTCAGGAGGTATAGAAGATGAATAGCATGGTGCTAGTCTTAAAATAAAGGGTATATTATTGAAGACACAGACAAAAAACCCTAACAAAATATATATGACAGCTCTTACAACTGTAATAAAATAGTAGAATAGAACAGTTGCTATAGATAAGTATTACTTCCATTTGGAGTAGGAGGAGTGTTTTTTTCAGGTCATGCCTCACAAACCTACTGGAGTTCTTTGAGGGATCTGAAATGGTAGTCATATGTATGGATAAAGTATGAATCTGAATATAAAAAAGGCATTGACAAGGTTATTATTAATTAACTCAAATTCTCACAGGAAAAGAGAGCTTATTTTTTCTGCGGAAAAGCAGCCTCTTAACAGATAAGAAATTAATAGTAACAACAAGTAGTCATGTTTCACAGTAAAGAAGATTTCCAGCAGAAATGAAGGTCCACCTCAAGCTTCTCTAGTACTGACATGTGCTGACCAGCTCGCTTTTAAATGATCTGGTATGAGGATGAACTGTGAGTTGGCAAAGTTTGCAGATTACACACAATTATTGAGACAATTCAATCAAAAGCTGAGGCACAGGGTTGCAGAAAGGTCTTAAGAGCATTGAGAGCAAGGTAATAAAAGGCCAGATTAAATTTAATGCACATGGGAAATAAACAGCAATTATTTTAAGTACATAACAGCCTCTAAATTAGCACTCAGAAATACTGTTTCACTAGGAGATAAAACTCCAATAATACTTCTAGAAATTTTTACTTTCTTCTAGTTGTATGGTATAAGAGTATAAGCAAGAGATGGTTTCTAGGCAGAGGTATTATCTTTGTCAGTAACTTCACTGTGAGCGTTCTCAAATATTAACAAAGAAACAGAGAAGAAAAAAAAAAAGGTTAAAAAAAAATAAAGCTGCACTGTGATAATGCAAAGCCATGGTTTATATGTGCCTTGATTATTGCATGGAAACCTGGTCATCCTATTTCAGAAAAGCAACTAGAAGATATTTTTAGAAGGTTGTCAAAGATTAACAGAGTTATGGAATTACTTCTGTCTGAGGAGAAATAAAGTGGGACTCTTCATCACAGCTAATAACAGGCAACATATGACTGGGGAGAATCTGTCAGAAATGTCAAAATCATAAATGTCACACAGAAGGTGAGTAGAGCATAATTTCTCACAATGCAAGAGATTGGTGGGGTCAGTTAAAAAGTTATAACCAAATGAGAGGGAAACTACCTTTCCAAAAAGTATATAATGAAGGTGAGGTGTCTATTGTAATGGATTTGTTAAGAGTATAAATGAATTAAAAAAGAGCCCAGGCAGCTTTGCAGATCGCAGTCCATCATGGGCACAACTTCTAGCTTGACATGTCCCTAAATCACTAACTGAGAGAAGCTGAGAAGATATATCAGCAGAAAGGTTGCACTTTCCTTATTTGTCAAGTAGCTAAGTACTTGTCACAGTCACTGTGGTGGGGGAGTCTTAAGCCCAAGTAAATGAGTAATTTTAAAATCCAGACATGGCAGTGGAAAAACAACTAAAGAGGCCTTATTCTGCCAATATTCCAGCACTGTGACTCATTTTTTTATCTAATGCAATCTTCATGCCAATTAATCATAAGGGTTTCTGAACAAATATTTGCATTTTAATAAGAATGATAAAAATTGGTGTGTTGCTCTGTGCTCAGAGGAGCTGACTCACCAGCTGATGCTAATATTCAGTTTGTACTTAATATGTTCAAAATATAAGGGTGTAAAATTACTCACATTGCCACTTCATTAATTTACATATTAAATGTTCCTCATCCTACTGCCATGAGAGAACAAATACAGAAAGACAAGAGATGGTGAAACTTTTCTCTTCTATCACTTTGTCTAAAAGCATGCAGACGTAAGGACAAGAAGGTATTTCTTTCACAATAGATATTTCAAAAGAGAAGGTTTTAAACCAGTAGTAAAGATTTTTGTCATTGGTAAAATTTAAACACTCTTGCTTTTGAAATCACTGAAAAGGTAATTTGGAGTCGGGAAAGAAATGCAGATTTCTTCAAAGCAATATTTGTTTGCATTTGTGTGGTAAATCCAGTCTTTATAGAACTAGTTGACATGGAATCAAAAGTCTATCAGTGCCATGCTAGAAACTCGCTTAGTCATTGTCCTCTGGAGAGGCAATGTACAAGATAGCTCCTGGGAAAGTTACAAACCTAGAAAAGCCTGTTTTTTCACAACCTATCTCTAAATGTAAGGAACCTCCCTTATATTTCCTTGCATATCAACTCAGTAGTGTCTAGCATGACATCTTTAGATCAAAGTAACTAATGATTTAGCTCTATAGTATAAAGGGATAAGAAAAGCACCAGACATGTCCAGAATTAGCCATGCTTTGCAGTAGGGGAAAGGTGTCAGGAAGGAGGCAACTTCATTGGATTTGCCATTGCTGTGTGCTCTGCACCTCCATTTACAGAAGGATAAAGAGAGCTGTGAGTTTGCTGAGAGTTTCTCTTTCTAATTTGGGGACCTTCAAAATTTGCACCGGGCTAAATAACTTTGCAAGGTTCAGAAGCTACTCGGCGTTAAACTGAAAGTATATGGGGGAGGAATACTATGTATATACACAAATATACTTATGCACTCTCTCTGGACAGCCAAAATCCATAAACAAAGGGAACCATTGTTGCTACCAAGTTTCCTTCAGAGTCACGGGGAATCCTGATGGCTCTTAGTCTAAAAAGTGGCCATAGCTTTGCTTTTACTGCATAGAATAGTGAATGGACTTGCTCAGGAGAGAAAAATCTCCTGAAAAATACCATCCTGAGGGAGGTGAGGTGGTGATTCCTAAGATTCAGTCCTTGTGGCTTGTGCAGATGGCTGAGTCATGTCTGCCTTCTTGAGCAGAGGTGAGAGTGGTCCTTTCAGATTTGCTCTCTTTCTGTGATTACAGTTTTCTGCCCATGCTGGGTCACTGAGTGCAGGGTGCTCAAGGGAGCTGTGGGTATTCCATCTTCTCTCCAGGTCCTCTCCATTGTATATCAGGCTAAAGAAGTAGGGAGAAACCAGGCCCTTATGCTAGGATTGCATCAGATACCAGCACAGCTGGAGCAGTAAGGGGGTAGAAGAGAAGTTCATGTACCCTCAGACCATTATGCAAGTGAACTTTGTATTTCTTTTTTTTTTTTTTTTATAAAACAGTTTGTATCATTTTATGTATTTAGAACTCAGGTTGGGTTGAGTAAGGGCTGTGATTTCATAAGTCTTCTAAGCAATTTTGGATAGTTTCCACCAAACTACAGTGTACCAACTACACTGAAAATTACTACTGTTTATAATTCTAGCATGTACAATATATGTACTATAGAAGCAGGTAAAATTGTTATCTGATTGCTATGAGAAATTTAAGCAAAGACCTTCAATACCAGAAAATGCCTAAATTGTCAACATGACCTGAAGAAAGAGGTTTATGTCTTGACCTCCAAATCACAGCTCCTCACTCTCATGAGATGGCTTTCATGTTAATTGTCTCCTCGAGTTTATTTCTCAGGCTCTTGGCACTTCTGTTGGCTTCCTTGGCTTGTTACTCAAGCCTGGCATTGTCTTTTGATTATTCCTGCTATTTATCTTGCTGCTTATCTTGGCCTCTCCACTCTTTTTCTCATGCTCCCTCAACAGAGCTGGCATTACTACCTTCCCAAGCTTTTCTCTTAGAAGCTTTGACAATTTTTTTTCATCTCCCAAGGCACATCTATTAATTCCCCTAGATGTTACCTTATCTCTACCTAAAGTTTCTCACCTGTTCATTTCCCCAGAGCCTAACAGCATTACAGCACACCTCTTAGTTAGTCCAGGATGTTTCTTACCTCCCACCATAATTTTGCTACATGTATTTCGTCATATGTTACATCTGCCTATGGATTTAATCTTTCATGATCCACCTCTTTTCTCTCCCAGCTGTTATGGGTATAGTGGAGCTGCTATGAGAGACTCTGCTTTGCCAATTCCACCCAACCATAGCTACTAGTGTTGCAACAGGGGTGGACTACACAGGTACTTAAGAGGCTTGCCATTTTCAGATAGTCCAGTCTCCCAACCTTCAGGGATCACCAATGGGCAAGCAAAATGCCTCAAATGTTGGCCTGTGAATATCATTAGGACAGGAAATAGGACAGTTTCTGACTATAATTGTGCATAGAGACTTAAAAATGAAAGAAAAATGTATGAAGGTAGATTAAATAATATTTGCAACAGCAACAGAAGAAATCTCTAGCAAGATTTCACCATCATCCCACTCTCTGAAACAGCCTATTCTAAAACACACAAAGAAAGAATGAGATGTGTCTGCCTGTGTCCAGCCATGCACTTTCTTTGTGATTTTACTGGTGTCCTTTGACAACTGCAGAGTGAGATGCCAGTTCTCCTGGGGGCTGCAGGTTCATGTGCCCTCTGTACCCTCTCCAGACCTGCTGGTTGGTGTTGCTTCTTCCGACTCCAGAAATGTTACCCTTTTACCAGCCATGCCAACATCAGGTTCGGTTACTCTGCAGAAAAACAGCTGGTGAGCTATAAGCCTGAGCAGCTCAAGGGCCTCCCTAGGCTGGTGGGCATCACTTCAAGTCAACAAAATGCAAGTACAAAGATTTTGACTTCAGTCTGACTGAGGCCTCTATGAACCTTGTGCTTTCTCTACTGTTGCATTGTGTGCTTATATTCTTCAGGAGAGGGTATGTACCAATCCACTTGTCCTTACTGTGCTGTGAGACTGAAAAGTTTCCTTACTTGCAGCCTTTTCCATTCTGCATTGCAATTCTGTGATCAGCAATTGTTTCTTATTACCTAATATAGTCTGTATTGAAGACAAAAGCTGTATGCCATGAACAAAGGCTGTTAGTTTTAGGTAGCTTCTTTTAAGACCAGTTAGAGGATTTTCTGCATCATATATTTTCGCTGTAGCGTGCACTCAGTCCCACTCATCAGAGTACACCATGTTCAGATAACCTGCTCTTGAAATTTGCGTGGGTTGTGACTTTAATTTGCTTATTAATGAAAAAGCTGCAGCACATCAATGGCATTTGTGCAGATGAATCCCTCTGCTACGATGAAAGAATTTATCTTCATATTCAAAGAATGCAATTGTCCTGAGTCAAGTTCTGCTAATCAGAAACTATAAACAACACAGCTCTGATGAGCAATACTAAGTGGGGGAATGCAGGTAATCAAAAGAATGCGGCTTTGCAAGTGAAGCACCTGAAAGTAAGTAAATGCTTCTGTGCAACATATTCCCAGTCTGCATAAAAATAAGTAACAATGAGAGCATCTTATTTTTATCATGTAGGAGTTGCAAAGCACAGTGACTCAGTGGTATGATTAACAAATCTTATTCTTAGAGACAAAAATAACATGCAATCATCAAGCAGTAAGAAAAACATTTGAAATCAACCATTCCTTGGTAATCTCATACACATTGTCATTTCTTGCTTTGGGCCATATCAGAAACCTCTTACTAGATGAACCTTTTCTGGAAGAGCAGGCTTTCTATCTGACTAGGAGATCTCAAACTCCTAAATTAGAGGCAGAACAATAAACTTCCACTTGGAGGCTTTGCTCCACCTTCTCTCTGATAGGAAGAGAGTAACCAAAGCCACCTCTGAGAAAGAAGCAGAAATTAAACTGGATGGCAGGAGACATCTCCCATTTGTCATGGGAATGTTACCACTGCTTTTACTGATTAGTGTTAGATGCAACTTGATGCTGTGATTTGTAATTCTGTTTCTTCATCAATACTAATTGGAAGAGCAAAGCAACCACAAGATCAGAGCAAAGCTTCTCATCATGTCATTCTGGAAGGCTTTGGAGGATTTTTAAAGGGTCCTCCAAAGCATATTAAAAGACCTTGTTCTTTTAGTGAATATCCAAATTACAGAAGTTGTGCAGGTGTGATAGTGTACTGACTTCCTTCATATAAAGTGTAGAATTTTTTTATCTTTTAACACCATTTGCAGTTGGAATAGGATGGTGAGATTGAGGGGAGAAAATTAAAGTCAAATTTGTAAACATATTATTCTGAGTTTACAAAGACCTCAAAATTATGTGCAAAAGAAAATATATGATCTACCTTTTGCATCTTATATGCTCTGCTTGTGATACGCATACATTTTCTAGGCAGTCACAAGGGATGAGTTATAATTTTAAGGAATCAGTGATTAATCTTTGTCTTAGGCCATTGTTCAGCAATTCAGAAAAATTAAAACTTTTGGTGTCTTTGGGGCTAATTTTCCTCACTCACAAACATGATTCTGTTGTATTAATTGATAATATTAAGTAGACAAAAAGGCAACATACTTAATTCAGGATGACATGCAAAACAAATTCCTCAAATCTATCCATTTCACAGCCTTCAGCTTTGCAGAGGCAACAGTTGAGGCAGTGCCTTGCTTGCCCTTCTCCAGCCACTCTTTGTCCCAGGGTCCCCTGGTGGGGAGCTCCTCCTGCCCCTGTCCTCCCAGCAGCTCCCTGCTTGCCTGATTTTCTGACAGACCTGGCTGGCCTCTGATACTGGAAGGTGGGGAATTTTAGGCATCAGTGCCCAGATCATATGCAGGAAACTGTTTTTAATGCTGAATAATACTGTCAAAGTATCACAAGGCAGAGATTTCATCTTCTAAAATCCCTGCTGCAATGGCAAATTGAAGTCGCTCCTTCAGCAAGCTCATGGGAGTGCCTGAGCTCCGAGAAAGGAGCAGTCAGCCACAGCATCATACCTTCTGAGCTTTCTCTATCTCTCAAGCACACACACCCAAAATGTGTGTTAGCTCTCAGGAACTGACTCCCATGTCATGCTTCAGGTTTTGTGGAGGAGTGATTTTGAAGGACTTCCAAGGCAGCATGGCTGGTGGGTTTTTGGTGGGTTTTTTTGAACTCTTGACTGGAATGTCTAAACCATGTTTCTGAACTTCCCAATGATCATAAAATCATCTCAACAAAGCACTGTACAAACTTAAGACTCCCTTTCATCTGGAAAGAGGAGTTTGGACTGCTAAACTATTGTCTGCTAGTTTTGAATCTTCAGGTGCAGTGAACTCTGCAATTTCAGTGGTAAGCATTGCACTTGGCAGAAAGTCACAGAGCAAAATTTTATCCTTGAACCTATATCTGATCCAAGTGTCTTCCAGCAGTTTGTAACAAGCCACTGGTTTTCAAAGTCCTGCCCAAGCTACAGCACTTCTTTGAGGGAATGATAGTGAGCTTTGTGTAGGACTTATGAAGGGACTGTCCCATGCTGCATCTAAGTTCTGATGGGGAAGCAGTAAGAGGTACAGAAGACTCATTTGCTTGTACCTGTTAGTTCCAGGTAGTTTTTAGGGATGTGATAGGGTAACATCAACGTGGTCTGCATACAGAAAGAAAATAAACTTATAGTTTGGACAGCTAAAACTATCATTTTACAGGGTAACTGCTTTTGCCTCCTTGTACTTCTTGGCCCTGTTTTGGAGTTAATAATATTATTGAAGTGTTTTGTAAATTAGTATCTCAGCATCTTCTGGAGTCTTAGGAAGAGCTCTCTGACCACATGAAATAACGCACCACATGAGTGTGTTAGTTCTCATGAAGAGTATGTTTTTGGGGTTTTTTGTTTGTTTGTTTGTTTGTTTTTTGTTGTTGAAGGGCTTTGAGAAGGGCAGATTAATTCTGCAATTCTTTTCTCAAGAAAAAATGTTTGGAAAATTAATAATGCAAAAAACTGAAAAGTAGGGCTTCCAATGTTGTTCTATTGTTGTGTTGTGCAGGCAGACATTTGAGCTGCAATTTAGCTGCTTTGAGCTTTGGAGATTGGCTGCAGTAGTGTAAGACTCATTTTGGGCTGAAAGACCTCCCCAAGAGCCCAGGTGAAGAGGTGGTTGATGCCCAATATAAAACTACCCCTAATGTGGATTTGTTGTATAGACACATTAGTGTTGACATGTAACCTGAGGGGGGGAGGATGGACTTGGAAATGCAGTTTGACAATGCAATGTGCTCATGTAGGTGGTAAAGAATATGCTCAGCCCTCAAAAATAGCCATGCAACCCTTGAAAAGATGACGGGAATTTACACATATAAGTGAGAGAGCAGCTGAAATGAGATACTGGAGTTGTGACATCCGCTTTGAGTCTGGTTACTCACCACCTCCCATGAAAATTTGTCAGGAGTGTGTACAGTGAGGATGTGAAAGGGGAGGTGAGCAAATCCTATCTTCTTGATGGAGGTTTCAGCCCGTGTTACGCTATGTGGTGGATGGGTCTTTAGCCGAGGACTTCCCATGGTTATTGCTAGGCTCCACTCCTTTGCATGTTTTCTACTCCTGTTTTAGCTACCTAGATAACAGGTATGGTATGGTATTGCAAATACATGAATTCCCAACACAGAGCAATAGTAATCCAGGCAGGAGCAAAGCTGTTGTCTCTAAATGATTGCTTGAGAAGTGGAAAAGGCTTTGCCCACTTGCAGAAAAATCCTAAGGACTCCAAGGAGACTTCTCCAGCAGTGTGCAAGGACTCGGGCTCCAACCTTACGTGTCCTTGCTGTTTGCAACAGTGGTAGCCTCATGGCCGTTATTTATTTTTGCTGTGTGTGTGTGAGGAAGAACTCAATACCTTTTGGATATTGTGGTTTACACCAGCATTATTCCTGTCTTTTCCCAGGCCTTTACAAGCTGGGAAAGTCACCTTGTGTTCAACCAATACTGGGTGTATCCTGCTTCAGCTATTGTCAGGGAGCCAGCATTTCATCACTCAGCAGGCACATTGCAGTCACATAATGGAGGCAGGAACTCAGCTGAAATAAAGCAATGCTGAGAGCTTGTCAGAAATGTAAATGATATTGCACCTATTGTCAGCGGCGTATCCGCTATTGTTCTCACAGTTGTTTCCCAGCTGAAAAAATGCTGGGGAGTCTGCATGATGAAACCACTGTCTGCTTACTGTAACACGCTCTGTCAGGAACAGCTAGCTGATCTCATGCAGCAAGCAGCATACGTCTGTGGCAAGGAAAATCGAATACTGAAGCCTGGTGTTCATAGGACTGCAAAGCTGCATCTGCATATTTTCCACTGGCTGTGAGGAAAGTATGGGGAAAGCTGGAAATGCACAATTTACCATAGTCTGGCAGGGAAAGGTGGTTCCTCCTGACCTGTGCTCGAAGTAAAGCTAGAAGGATCTCATCAGCTTTGGCCCAGAAGGGGAAGGATTACTCTTCTTGGGAAAGTTAAAGAACAGGAATTAAGATGAGATTCAAGCAGAGAAAAACTCTAGACCCAGTAAGTTTACAAGTGATTTCTGGGTACGGTAGCCAGCCTTAAAGAAAGGAAACCTGAAAAGATATTGGTTTTCAGAAACTGAGAATAAATATGCAGGCATATTTATTGACAGGTGTACTATTGAGAGAGAAGTGAAACGCCATCTTCTGCAAGCGTGTTACTTTCAGGCACCATGGTGTGAGTATTTTACTTCATTTCAATAGCGTGATACATGCATTTCCCATGATGTTTATAACCCAAGCCTTCAGGGCTTTGTGTTTATGAATTTGTCTGAGCCTGACTGCAGAAAAGGGCCTAACTTAGAATTTTCCTTATATGAACTTTGAGATGTTGGAAATGCTTCTTGTGCTGAATGCAGAGGAAAGTACTTTGATTAATTTACTGAATATATTTTTGCAATAATTCCTGTTGCAGTGATAGGTGTTGTGACCTTTTGTGTTTTTAAACCACTTCAAACAACTTATATTTCAAATAGGAAATTGCTTTGGAAGGGAAGATGAAGGTTTAATCTTGGAAATGTCATATCAGTTGGGTTAATAAATGTAAATCTCTTGATGAAGGTTTTGTTTTAAAAACTGAGAGATCTTTAAATGCCAGTTCCTTCCCACTAGCAGTTTCTGCTTTGATGAATCTTTGCTTTCTGACTGCTAAAATATTTTGTCTGAAGACATTCTATCTATTGTACCTGCAAGCACTTCTCTTTTTCTCAAGTACCTCAGGCATTCAGTCACAGGGAAGAGGATGAGTTAGTGGGTCATTGCTCCTTCGAGAGTTATTTTTGGCCAATGGTTTCTAATGCAAAAGAATTAAGGAAATTTGGCAAAGAGAGACAAGGGACAATAATTTCCCAGTGTCTCTTCTTCCTCATATGCTTGCACAAGATTGAAAAGAATGACACTTTTTTTTAGGTATTTCTTTTTCTACCACTTTTTAAACTATCTTTCCCTAAATTTCTCCTCTTTGTTCCTCTCCAAGTTTCTTTTATGCCTTCTCTATACTGGTTGGTATTTCAGAAAGTTTAGTCCTAGCTGTTTCGTTGGGACAACAGCAGTGCTAAAGTCAGATGCAAGTAATGGCATCGTGTATGTACATTGCAGAAGTACTGCTCATCTGTTTAAGAGGAGTTTCCCATGAGGTAATGTCATGAGTCAGCATGGAAGCTCTGCAGCACAGACACAATGAAACAGGGGTAATTTACACAGAGATAAGTGTGATTTGTTTTGTGTCTGTTTTCTTTGACCAGTTCTCTGATCTTACCAACACCTCTCTTTTTCAGCAGTGGTGCTTGTAAGAGGAATAAAAATGTGGGCATACAGTTCTGTAGCTTCACATCCCTGGAAATAACTGCAAGGACAGCTAAGGAAATTAGTTGCTTGTAGGTACCTGCCAGGTGCTGAGTGCACAAGGTCAAATTTGGTCTGTGGAAAACTCCAGGTAACTTTTAGCAGCTTTGGCGGAAGTGATGTGTTTATTCCTGGTTTGGTCGGAGCTGTCCTGGACATATGAAAATCCTGTGTTGTAAGAAGAATCCTGTTTTTTATCAGAAATACCTCCTCAGACTGATAATACAATACCTCAAAAAACACCCTGTGTATCCATTGGGTCTTTTTCCTTTCTATTTAACCCCCCTTTGCCTTGCTAGGTGTGTGAGTGGAACCACTTTCCTTTGAGTTCCTGTCCACTTTTGGGCTACTTGGAGTCAGGGGGACAAAATGCAAGGTCATGCATCCACATCAGGTTGGTATTGATCTTGTTGATTCCTTACCTTTCCCTTTCTATAGCACCATGATAAAAGCATCAACTATTTACTTCATGGTAGATCTTCCATGCCATACATCTTAAGCCTGAATAGCAGGTACAGAGTAAAGACATGTACTTTTATTATTCACACAACCTCACTGCAGGTTACTTTCTGATATCACAACATTAATTTTTTTGATTTAAAGCACATTCTTCTACTTATTTCTAAAACCCCACCCTATAATGGGTCACTTGTCTGTAATTTGCATTTTAAACCTGTCATCAGAGAACTGCTTAGCAATATCTGTTGAAGGTATCTTTTTGCCTCCATCTCATCTGCCTTTAATCCACTGAGTGGGTGGTTGCCTTTGATTGTAAGAAAGTTCCCAGATGTATCACCTTTCATTTCCAAATACCTGGAAGGTGTCTTCCAGTCATTTGACCATTTTACCCATCCTGCCCAAACTTAGGACCAGGTCTAGAAAAGAGAATTCTAGGATTCGTCCTATCTTGATGGTAGGATTTTTGAGGCATTTCTTGCCCTGGTGAAACAACATAAGAAATTTTACAAGGGGTTTTCCCTTTTGTTTGTGTGGGTGAAATTGCCAGGTCTCAAGAAAATGGGAGAGTTTATTTCAGTATTTGAGCTAAGAAATAAATCCCCAATCCCTTGAGGAACAGGTAATTAAGTCCAATTGCTTCAGGCTTTGCAAAGCCCAACTTTTTCCACACTGAAAAATAAATCACAAATTTATTGGTTAGGCGAACATTATTTATGTGATTAAAAGAGTTGTTATATGATGGCTGGAAGAAAGGAAAATGACCACAGCAAACACAGAAGCATGTGAGTACACAGTAGCACCAAACACTTTTGTTTAAACATGTCTGGGTTTGTATCCATGTCCTTGGACAAATTCAACATGTAGTCCTCTTAATTCTAGTCATAAAGACCCTATTTATTTAAAATGATTGGAAATGAATGCTATTAATTAGACACAGATGAATTTTTTGTTTTATGATCAAGAGTAAAAAGAGAAAAACAAAAAGGGCTATTTAATTACTTGAAAAATCACGTTAAATATTTTTCTCGTTTTTTACGCAATCTGCAAATATCGCTACTGTATTGTTTCATGAAATTAAAAAAAACCCAAGAAGATCGTGGTTGCTGTGGAGTTCCTATTCAGCTGAGACCTCCGGCTCAACTCTCAGCTTTTTTGCAATGTTGCTTTTTTTGCAACATTGAAGAGCTCACTTTGTGTCACAGTCAGACCAAATGTGAGAGAAAAGTTGCATTGTGCCAACTGCACTTGCCAACTGGTAGGTTCATGATTCAACTACTGAACATGTTCATATTTAAAAACAAACACCTTATAAAGAGAAGCAGGGGAGAGTATATTAAAAATTTATTTACTGTGAACATGCCTTTCAGCCTCCCGTTGAAGTGTGCGTGTTGGGATTTGTTCATCTCCAATTGCTGTGCAATGTTTTCTTCAGACTGGCAGACGAGGGCTTTCTTTTTGTTCTGTTGGTCCTGGATCCCATGCAGGAACGTGGTTATGTTAAAAATCTGATCAGTAAAGCAGAACTCCACTTGAACCTGAATGCACAAAAATCTTATTGTGGCCCGAGGCACAGAATCATCAGGGGGCTCTTTGAACCCTGGCACAATATGAGATATTGTATAGACTCATGGATTTTGGACTTTTGTACTTCATGTGTTGACATTGGAGTATTTTATACGCCAGATTTAGAGTTCATCCACCACTTTGCAGTTGCCACAGCTGTGTTGCCACTGGTGAGAGGTACCTTTCTCCTCTCCTTATGGCACTCATGTCTCTTCCTTCCTGGCCCAAAGCTCTGCAGACCTTGCTGCTGCTCTGCCCTGGCTAGTGTCCCCCCTCTCCTTCCTTACCAGCCCTCATCCCACCACTGCAGCAGTGTGGCTCATGTTGCCATGTGCACTTGAAAAGAGAATCTACTCATGCCAGCGTGGCAGAGGGCACTGCTGGACTGGGTCACCTTCAGTGGTGGTGGGGAAGGAGGAAGGACAGCATGAGGGAGACAGCAGGCAGAGAGGAGCATCCCCCCTGTTTGCACTGGAGAAGCGGGAGCAGGGTGTGTGGAGCAGGTCTCGGGGTCAGCTCCGCCGAGCAGATTGCAGGGCTAGTTCCATGAAGAGGCGCTGGCTGGTGAGAGCAGCTGCACGAAAAATTATGCAAAGGCTTAGAGGAGAGTTTTCGCAAATAAGATTGTGGGCAAGATGTTGTGATTTACAACAGCCCTGAACTGCAATGTAGGTCTGCCTCACATTTTCCCTTGAAAGTAATCAACCTAACAAATTCTGTTGTGGTGCTTACCTTATTATGAAAATGTCGGAGCAAAACCCAAATAAACTCTATCCACTGTTTCTATACTTGTGGTGCAAAGAACTTCCAAAGTTGGTCCACAGAGTGTTTCCCAAAAATATAAATAAAGCACAACAGTCTGGCTTTGAATTTTAATTTAGTACTCTTATTTTAATGCTTTTTATTTTTTTGGATTGCTCCCATATGAGGAAGAGAAGGAGCAAAAACTGTGTGATATTTGATTGTATCTATAATTTTTTTTTCATTTTCCTTTTTTACATAAGTCATGAAATGAATAAAATGAGGTCAAATAAAGTTAATAAAATTCAATGATAATTCTAATTTCTACTAACAGCATACAGAGCTTTCCCTTTATGCCCATGGATTTTTTTTCTCAGAAAAATTAGGCTATCTTAAGAGTAAAGTAAAGCTGATAAATATTGTTTAATATTGCAAGGGGTGTGTAAAGAGATTTCCTCTGGGATACTGGCAGAAACTATTTAAAAGTTCAACGGAAGAAGCTTCCACAGCTTTCCTGGTGAGACAGTCTTTTGGCTCATTAACGCTCATTGAGTCTTTCCTGCTCTTTAGGCCCACCCTTCCTTTATTTTCTTGCAGTGAGATATTAATTTGTGATAATAAAGTATAACAGGAACCAGTCAAGTTTGCAGCAAGTTAAAATCCTCTGTAATTCTGCATACTGCTACTAATGTCTTCTGCTATAAGATCCAATAATTCTTGCTGACTAAATTAAATTTTTGTCCTGCTCCATATGGCAACACTTTCTTAGGGAAATGTACTTGCTTTACTTGGCTTGAAATATGAATAAAACCTAACAGAAACCTTTCCCTGAACCTTTCTTCTCTGTCTAAGCCTACTTGCATGTATAGTAATTCTGTATAAAGGTCACTTCCAATTTTCTTCACCCTGAAGGCTTCCCAGTAAAACCTCAGAAGATGTCCTGACAAGCTCTGCCTGACATCTTTGCCTCCAGTTTCAAAGCGATGATGACACCACTGTGTTTGCCTCCCTGGGAACCTGGCAAAAGCACGAATGTGCACAAAGGGACTCTTCACTGATTAAAACATATAGAGACATCGTACAAAGGCTCCTTTCCCCCTTATCTCTAGATAAGATTTTAAAGAACAGAAAGAGGGGAAGAGAGGAGAAGACCTTTAATGCGTTGTCTTTTATACGAATGATTTCCATAGGGCTTTCATCATAGCAGTTCTCAGGTTTCTTAAGATCTTATGTACTGTTTAATCACACATGCACATACACCATCACCTGTTAACTGCATGGAAGTTGGAGTCCAAACTAATGCAGGCACGCAAAGTTTGTGAGCTGCAATGCTGTGAAGCGCAGTCCTACACTAACCTGGATGACACAGGTCATGAAACGCTGGCACTGCTGTCAGGGAGTGAAAGTCATCTGACTTCACTGGAAACAGGCTGACCTGTTTCCCAAGCCAGTTTGGCCTGAAGCTGGGTTTCTCTGCAGAGTGCACAAACCTGTTTAAGCTGTATGAACCCTCCCGCAGGAGCAGACAGGTCCTCACCCCCCTGCCCTCGCCAGACCCCCGCGCCCGTGTCCCCACCACCACTCTCTCTCGCCAAGGTCTGGCTTCTGTGGAGTGAAATACAAGTTCCACGATTTTCTTTTTTTTTTTTTTTTCCTTTTCAACAGAGCACCTCATTACATCAGATTAGCTAAAGGAAGCAATTTGCCAGTTGGCCAGGTTTTCGCATACACTGAACGCAGTCTTGCATTGTTCCCATAATATTAACGTATGGTGTCTTTGTCCTCAGGGCATTGGCTATTGCCAGATGTTTCTCCCTCCTTCTGCTGTGTGAAGCTCAAAATTGCAACATAAGCTGCAAAACACATTCCTTTGTTTCTTAACTCCTGCTCCCACATTTTCACCTGATGTTAATCAGCATCAGTCTAGGACAGATATTCAGCTCTTCTGGAGATACCCTGCCAGGAACCCTGGTTTGCCTGGTTGGTTACTCCTAGAGCCCTTGCAACAGGATAGATTTCTGTACAACCCTTCCATCTCCCTCTCCACAAGCACAAAAAGCAGTGCTTGTGTCTTCAGAGTCAGGGGTGTAGCAGAAATCTGCTTAACAACAAAGACAAATCACAGATAATGTAATGCAGGCAAGGGTGGAAATAATGCATACATTTTACTGTTGTAAAAGGACAACATTAAAGTTGTATGCATCCATATTCAGTTCCTGAGACTGTCACTGTCAAAGTGCCTGTTTTCCCTCATACAAACCCCTGCACCAGCAGAAGACTGGCAATAAAAATTGTGGGCTGGGTGCTGGCGAGTTTCTGGAGGGAATCAGCTCTCCCACCAATACACCAGGAGCTGGCAGCATGAGTGATGTCCCTGAAAATAATCTTAACTGGCTTTTCTTCAAAGCAGTGCTCAACAAAGATTACAGCACCGAGAAAGGAAAGTCAGTGGGGGTCTGTGGTCAAGTTAGGGTCAATGGATTGCTTTATGTGTGTCTTGAGGCTGAGGGCAGAAACATTGCAGAGCTTTTATTTTTTTAAACATCAGATGAACACTGAATTTTTATATTTTCTGATGGCTTTATCTTTGAGAAAATGTAGCCTATTAAGGATATGCTTTCACCTGCTCTGCAAGTGGTCACTAGCTATTTCAGTTCAGGAGAAAAAAAATAATTTCTTTGAGGAAAGTAGTATCTCCTTCTCAATGTCTGGTTTTCTCACAAATGGAGGTCTAAAGGCAAGTCCTAACTGTGTTCCCCTTATTACTTGAAAAAGTACTTTCTTTCTTAACCCAGCTGTTTGTTAATAGCACACAATAGTTTTGCTATTTTTTTTCCCATTTGAAAGGTATAGAGTTTTCTGTTGCTAAATAAAAGAGCGTTTTCAATTTAGCAGACTGACAAATGAAGCATTGTAACAATCTATACTCATAATCAAAACAAATGGTGCAAAACAGATCTTAGCAGCTCTTGTAATAGCTATAAGTGAATTTTTCACAGTTAATACACTTCATCATATCTTGAACAAAGACCGCAAGGTGATATGAGGACATATAAAATAATACTTTATCTCCACAAAGAGAGCATCCAGGATCCACAAAACATCTATATAACTGAAGTTCCTTAAGACTCAATTACATTTTATTCAAGTCTTTCCTGAAGGGAATCTTGGAGTCCAATATCGATTTGCAAGTTGTATTGTAAATACATAGGTAGCTGAAGATGTTAAATTATTTTATGGAGTCTTGATCTTTGTACAATGACCTTTTATTTGAAGTGATGGGAATATTGGAAAAACATTGCTACAAAGACTAGCCAGAATTTTAATTAATTTGTCTGACTTGTGCTTGCACCTCTTTTGGGATTGTCAGGACCCCTGATTGTATTGTGTAAGTCTTCACTGAAGCAGCAGGAAGTTGTATCTTTCCATGTCCAGGAGGGCAGAATTCTAACCCATGGCTGGTTGTAAGCAGTTCCTGCTGAGTTTGATGCTGCTGAGCATCCTTGTCCCGGGAGGATGTAGTTACCCTAGGCAATGGGAGGCAGTGTACCCTCAGAATGTTTGGGGATGACACCCAGAAGAGGAGTGCTGTGGGACACCAGAGAGCAGGGCTCTGCAGGTGCGCCTGGACGTAGAGAGGAAGGAGAAAGCATTGTATTTATTGTGTTTATAAAATAAATAAATACAATCCCTCCATTCTGATTTTATTTTTTTCTTACTCTTCAGACTGGAAAAAGAAACTCAGAACCATGTCACCACATAATAATGGTATATAACTCAAATTTCAGTTACTTCCTGAAAACTGATGTAATACAATTAAAATAATTTAGCCCTGTGTTTGAAAAACAATGAGGAAAGTATATTCTCTTGGAAGATATTTAGGTAGGGAAAAATTGTTCATTGTGAATTATGTGCTTGATTCTATTTAGTATTTTATACCCATGTGAAATCTGGGATCACGGGGAGCATGGAAACTAAGAGTTTCATCCAAGACCAATTTATGTTTTTGGCAAAAGCCTGCGTGACTGAAAGAAACTCGGCATGAGGAAGGCACTTGGAAAAGAGATGTTGATAGCAGAGTGATGAAGGCTCTCTTGTCCACTCTCATTGCGCTATGCAATCCCATTAATCCCAGTAATATAGCATAAATAAAACACCCAATACTGGGTTACTTCGACTTGCATAAGAACTATATCAAAGAAAAGGAATATTCTACACCCACAGTCCATTCTTTACTGCATAAAATTGGCTATAGGTGTAATAGGGAATTATTTCTTACCTTTCTCAGGCTATTTTTGGTTTTATTTCATTTTTATGAAATATGGCTGTTTTTATGTATGAAAACATTTATGAAACCATATATTTCATATATTGGTTTAACTATGAGCATGTGCACTGTTTTTTATTATAAAAGCAGATTTATGTGAATTTCAGTAATGGTACGTCCTTTCTTTTCGTCCCTAATTAAATCATCATTAACTTCTGGCCCAGAGTGAATATTTAGTATACTGAAAAATATTTTGATTTTCAGTTTGAAGGTATGTGAAAATCTGGCACAGGATCAGACAGGGCATGGAATCTGGTGGTCCCTGAGGAAAATGGCACATTCTTCCGTGCATCCCCAGTGGGGGTGGGTTGTGCTGATTCTTGTTGTGCTGAGACCTCTAGACCTACCAAATGCCCTGAATCCCCCTCTTCTTTATAGAAGTTAAATTTTTGTCCATGTTGAAATGAAGCATACCATGTTAAATGAATTATCTTCAGCAAGCAGTTATTTCCCAGTTGAACACGTAGGACTGACAATTGTAAATCACAGTGTAACTGTTTCTTATTAATCAGCAATTTTTGGTAAATAACCTGACTTGCCAAAAAGGAAATCAAGTTCAGAGCCATGTGGAGTTTGGGCTTTGCTTCCTTTCCTCCTGATGTGCCCCAATTGGCCTGCTCAGCATGCAGTGACATAGAGCTGGCTTTCTGCTGTTGTGATGTTTATCTGGACCTGCAGGTAGGACATCCACCTGCAGCAGCTGCCAGAGAGACTCACAAATGGGACTGTTACTCTTAGCCACAGTCTGTTGGTGAGTTTGTCTACATTGGTTATGCTTTTGTTTGCATCTTGCTTCTAAGCAATTTAGCCATTAAGAAAATTACCATCAAGCTCATGACAATTTATAGAGTTGCAAAATATTTCTCATATAATTAATTTTTTTTTCACTACAACAGTGTAAGTCATTGGGTTTTAAAAATAATTTTACTTGTTGAACTAGGGAAATGATTTTGTATCAATTGAGAGAAGTAACAGAGAGCCACTGATTACAAGCTACTGCATTTTAATCAAACACAGAAATTCTTGGCTTTGTTTCAAAGTATTTCTTTGACCACTTCTTGCCAAAAGTAAGATGACAATGGTTGTTTCTTCTTCCTAACCACACCTCAGTTCTGATGTCCACAAAGGCTTCACCCTGCCCAGGAAGATGGTTCTCCAAGAGTTCTTTTTTATTTGCAGAGCAAATTGTTTAGCAAAAAGTTTCTGCTGTCTGTCCTCATTTGCTGGATGAAGGGGAAGTGCCTTTTTCTGTCAGACAGATCTTATCTTGAACATCAGAGATGAACTTGTGTTTCTGCTGATTTTCCACTAGAGACCTCCATCAGCCCAAATAACTAGTTGTTCAGAGTTATGATTACTGGGCGTTACTCAAACAGCTGAGGAGGATATGGCCTTGCCAATTGGCCTCAGGGAAAAGGCGGAGACCCAGGTCAAAGGAAAATGTTTCTGTGAACATTTTTTTTTCTCAGAGAAATTGAAGTTTATCCAAGCAGGTGTGTTGTGAGAACCTAAGGAGGAAGGAATTTTTATGCCTTGAAGCAATGACAGAGAGATGGCAAGAATGATATAATCTAACGTATGTCTACCCATTTCATAATGCAGCCATGCAAAACTTGAAAGAAGGCTTCCTCCTTCCAAAAAGATCAGCCCGTGTACATCCAGCCATCTTCCATTGATGAACGTAAGTGCAAACATATTCAATTCCTGTAAACTGAAGACTCTGGAAATAATATTCCTGGTTTACAAGAATTGCAGCAGTAACAGGGGGAGAGTGTCTTCCAGCAGCCAAGGTCAGAGCAGGAGAAGATTGGACTTGGATTGTTTCGCTGGACTTCTTGTTTGACTTGAAGGCCAAAGCACTGCTTCCTCCAATGAAACAAAACAGCTAAACCTGCAAGAGCTGCCAGGACTCAGTAAGAATTCTGGTTTAGGTTTTTGGAAGTGATTTATCCCTTGAGTTTAAATTCTTGATTTCTTGGGTACACACTCTGAACAGTTAGAAAAGCTTTGTGCCTTTGCTTTGGCGTGAATCTCATCCGCTATATTATCAACACCAACACTTCCTGTGATTGAAATTATGTTTGCGACATTCTCAACAACACTAGCATTACCTTTAAAACACATTCTGCAGTGTGATAATGAAACAAAACAGCAGTTATCTTTTACAATCCTTAATTCTCTTGAGTGAAAGTAGCTAGGAAGCTGAAAGTACCTGAAATACACTAAAATAACCCTATAAAGTTGTTAATGTATCATTGTTATAATAGTTTGAATCTCATTTCCTTTTCTTGCAACTATGGTACTGCTTGTTGAAATCATTATTTACCTGTTCTCCTAGGAGGCTAAAATGTAGCTTAATCAGGAAACTATAGCTAAAATGACTGATTTTGTGTAATATATTTCTGGAAATTATACACTCCACTTGCTGCAGGTAGACCTCATTGTAAAATGAATATTTGGGCTATTTTACTTGGATTTCAGTTTCTTACAGCTCTTTCTGATAATGTGCAGCACTATTCTGGAAAAAAAAAAAAGGCTGTATTTCCTTTTTTTTTTTAAACTGCTGTGGTACAATATTAACTATATGCTTTGTGCTGAGTAGCATGTAAGGTTGAAGACAGTCTTTGTATTTACATTTATGCATGGCTGTTTTTCAACTGTGTGTTCGGGGACTGACTCCATGCTTACGCTTTACTATGTATTCAGCAATGATACAGTGGGAACTCAGGACAGGGACTTCTTTAGCCTCATAAGTGCATAACATTGTTCTTTAGGCAGCTGCTTGTGTCTTCCATATCATTTAAAAATCTTCTGTAACTTACCAATCAATGATTTTCTGAAGGGATTACTGATCCTACAAGGTAAAGGTTACTCTGAGAAAGTAATGAATTAGAAAAATACTTATTGCTTCTTGTAACAGGCCAAATTGTAAAGAAATACTTGAAAGCACACCACTGAGTATAGGGGAAGGTCTTTTCAAGCAACTTTAAACAGCTGGGTGATGGTGACGTACTTTAGCCAGATGTGCTAGGCTTATATCCAAGTGAAAAGGCAACTGGTAAAAGAAACTCTAAAAATGTATTTGTTATTTCACAGAACACTAGAATACTTGTGGTGGGCTGACTCTGGCTGGATGCCAGGTGCCCACCAAAGCCACTCAGTCACTCCCCTCCTCAGCTTGACAGGTGAGAGAAAATATGATGAAAGACTCGTGGGTTGAGACAAGGATAGAGAGAGGTCACCCACCACCTACTGTCACCAGCAAAACAGACTCGACTTGGGGAAATCAGTTTAATTTATTAAAAATTGAATCAGAGGACGATAATGAGAAATAAACCCAAATCTTTACAACACCTTCCCCTCACACTCACCCCTCCCTTCTTCTCAGGCTCATCATTGCTCCTGAGTTCTCTATCTCTTCCCCCTCCCCTGAGTGGCTCAGGGGAATGAGACTGGGCATTGTGGTCAGAACAACACATGTTGTCTCTGCTGCACTTTCCTCCTTAGGGGGAGGACTCCTCACACCCTTCCCCTGCTTCAGTGGGAGGTCCCTCTCGTTGGAGACAGTTCTCCATGAACTTTTCCAGTGTGAGTCCTTCCCACAGGCCTCAGATCTTCACAAACTGCCTTCCATGGGGTGCAGTCCTCCAGGTACAGACTGGTCCCCATGGGCCCTCAAGTCCTGCCAGAAAATCTCCTTCAGTGTGAGCTCCTCTCTCCATGGGACCACAGGTCTTGCCAGGGGCCTGCTACAGTGCAGGCTTCCCATGCAGTCACAGCCTCCTTTGGGCATCTGTCTGCTCTGTGTGGGGTCCTCCACAGGCTGCATGTGAATATCTGCTCCACCATTAATCCCCTTGAGCTGCAGGAAAATCTCTACTGAGCACCTACTACTACTCTGCTGTGCCTCCTTCTTCAGTGATCTTAGTGTCTGCAGGGCCTTTTCTCACATATTCTCCCTTCTCTCTCTGCTCCAGCTCCCATTGTGCAGCAGTCATTTCCTCTTCTTGAATGTGTTCTCACAGAGGTGCTTCCACTATCATTGATGGGCTCAGTGTTGGCCAGTGGTAGATCTATCTTGGAGCCGGTTGGCATTGGCTCTATTGGACACAGGGAATGCTTCTGGTATCTTGCCACAGAAGCCACTTCTGTAGCCCCTGCTGCTACCAAAACCTTGAGATGCAAACCCAGTGTAATACTATATGATTTATTCTCAGGACTGTTCATGATCTTAGATTGTGAATGAACAACAAATGTGAGAAACCAGGGTATTTTAGTTTAAATTCAAGATTTTTGCTATGTTTTACTTAAAAATGAGGGTCGGGTTTTGATCCCTACAATCTCTTTTCTGAGGGAATATGTGTATGTGTTTCCATATCGTTTGTTAACTTTTGTCTGACTCAAAGGAATTTAAAAAGCAATCTTGCTTAAAAGACATATAGCAGCCTGAGGACCGGGAAATAATTTGGTTACCTCTTTTTCAAGGATTTTTTTGCTGCTTTTGGCAGTAATTAAAACTTCTCTCAAGGCTATTTTAAACAAGGGGTTTAAATACAGGGAATCAAGAAAGTCTGTGTGCATCTCAGGCAGTAAGTAGGTACTTCCAATGGTGAGGACCAAGGTACATGGTCTAGCAGTGTCCCTCTGTCTGTTACTGAGTCTTTGAGTGCTACATTTCCTGACTTGCTGAGGCCTCTGATGTTCAAGCTCTCTTTCAGGAGTGTCTGCAAGATCCAGAACATATATCAGTTTGCCTTACACTGATTTTGTGGGAGATAGAGACAATCTGTGTGTGCCAGGGAGAGCTTTATCACCTCTGTGAGGTTGTTGATTGCAGGCAGTGCAACATTCCTCTGTCTTGGGAACCATTACTGGCTTTGGGAGAGACTGAGACATCAACAGAACAACAAAGACAAGCAGTCAGTGTAAACTTTAAATTGCAAATGAAATTAATCTGGCAGTTTACATCTAGTCTTTGGGAGAGATTAATATTAAAACCCATGAATCATGACAGAAGGCCTACTGTACTAAAAGAAAGTCTTACTAACAGGTAGAGAGGAGTGATGTCAAGAACATGGCTGACAAAAGCCCTCAAAGGCACCAGCTCTTACTAAAATGTTAGCACCTTGGGGACCTACCAAAATAAATATGCATACATATAATGTGAGAAGACCTGGCTGAGATACATCTTTTATGAAATAAACCCCACTGGGAAGTAGGCAAAGGAGACTCTCACACACTTGAACTTCTTTCTTCCCCTTATTTTTATGCTATTTTGCATCTCACAATCAGTTTGCTTTGGTCAGTTAAGCTGCACACTTAATATTGTTTGCAATTTTGCTCTCTTATGTGCTCACAGCAATGACAGAAAGCTCTCCAAGTTATTTTGAAACCTGCGGGTGAGATTGCACTCAATGATACAGCCCACGATAATAATAGGAAAAGGGATGTTTATTGTTGGCTATCAACACTCTTCATCTTGGCCCAAAAGTTGCATGGGGTGCCAGCACTGCCACCAGTTCACAGAGTGGGACGGGAAGTCCTGCCCGCTCGGGCAGTGGGCAGGCATCCAGTGAGGTGGCCTTTGTCTTGGTGAGAGAGGTTGAGCTGGAAAACTTGCTTAAGCAGGCTGCATATAAAATAGATTGTGTTTTTCTTAGAACCAATGAATGCACTGAAGTAACCAAGTAATTTCAAAAGCACATGTGGATCTCCATGGAGCAGTGGAAGTGCCAGCAGAGGGTGTATTGTACGGACTTTAATCCTGCAAAAGGCAGCCAGATTTTCTGGCAGACCTGCTCTTGGTGGACGATGCAAATAAAACATTGTGCAATAACATGATTTTTGTTGTACCCATGTCATCTGGCACAGCAGCACTGTCATCTTAACATCTGAGATGTCAATGGGTGACCAACTGTTATTAACCCCTGAATGTTCTTTTCAAACTTTTACCTTGGGACTGTTTACACAACATTGTCCTACCACAGCTGGGGCTCCTGGCTGCTTTTGGAGCTCATTACAGAGTGGACATAGCCATGAATTATGAGCTTTGGGGAGATTCTGGGTACTACAGCATCTCTAGTGTGCTGCCTGATCTGGCAGTAAGTATAAGCACAGTGTTAGGGCTAAAGTTTAAAATCATTTGATAAAGATCTGGAGATTGCAAAACACTACTGAGTACCCTCCTTCTTCCTGGCTGCCAATGTAAAATGACTGTTATAGTTCTCAGATGAGTTACTTAAACGCTCACTAAGCTCTGTCTCATCGAAATTTTTTATATAAAATATGCTAGGAGTACTAGTGATGTGGAAAGCCTGACTCTATTTCCATTTGCATTTTGTTTAGGAAAACACAGCAAGTCTTTCAAATGTAATGTGTAACAGAGGTCCTTCTTTTACATTTAAGTTATTTGCAGAATTTATTTTTTTTAATAGGAAAAGTATCAAATTGCTGGGGCTGGTTAGCTGCTCTAGACAATATGAAGGGATTAGGAGAGGGAAACAGATACAAATGAAAGCAGACAGAAGGGTCTCCTAAGGACTCAACCATGGATATGTAGGGCAGAGCTCACTCTGGTCAGGATACTGGGCTTTAGGTGGGATCAGAATTTCCTTATATGCAACTACATGTCAAATGCAGCATTGGTGTCCCTTGGCAAAGCAGGTTGGGCTGCCTCTTCCTTTGGCTCTGTCTGGTTTTTGCAGAAAGGCCACCTCTCACCAGGTCTAACCATGATCACCCAATGGGTGAACAACTGCCTACAAACTCTTATTTCCGCTTCTGTTCATGCTGTCACTTTGGCAATCTGAGTATGCTGGTCACTGGAGTCCCCAACTGTGTCTTCATTTAGTTCAGTTTTCAGCTTCTTAAATTTGAAAGATGGTGAAATGCTTAAACTTCAAATAGTAAAAAAAGTCCTCAATTAGTAATTACGCAGTGTTTCTTGTTTGCACTTTTGAAGCCACTGGTAAAGCATAATTAAGTGGGGCAAGGAGAGTAGTCCCACTATCTAGCCCTGTGTGTTCAGCTGCTGCTTAAGGGCTGCAGGTGATGAGCAGTGAGAGGAAGCCTCTGCCAGAGGGGCAGCTGGAGGAAAATTAATTAAGCACCTCCCCTGAAGGAGATGATTTTTGGGGGTTGATTAATTAGACCTCAAGAAACTACTCTTCTAGCCTACACTGTTACCAAGTGGTATTACTAGCTCCTGTTTGCCAGTCTTTTCTGAAGAAATCAAGGAAATGGAAAAATTATTCATTTGAACTGTCCAAAGATCTCATGGATAATGGCATGGCGTTGACTATGTTTGTTGTCCTAATTGCTGGCTGGGATTAAACCTCGACACTCACTCACCTGTTTACTTTAGTTTCCTTTTTACATTCCTTTTGCTCTATGAAAAAAGCTTTTTAAAGACTGAATTTTCAAAATAAAGTCTCTCTAGCCCTCCCTTGAAAAAGTTCACAGCATTTTCTCTCTCCATACAGATTTTTTTTTCTTTCACTTGAAGATAAGTTTGCATTTCAGTCTTTGCATGTTTATTATAATGCTATAACTTGATGACACATAAAAGACATTCATGGTACTATTCTGTTTAATTTAGAAACATTTTCTAAAATTCACAAGTCTGAGCTACTCCAAACTAGCACAATATTCCATTTCTTCTAATAAATTTTATATTTGTTCCAAATGTGGGACCTAAATTTCACTGCAATACATGTTTCCACACCAAACCATGAATCTTATTCAGTAATAAATGTTTTCTAACATTCAAATTATCTCACTTCTTTGCATAAATCTTAATAGATTAAGAATAAAATAATGCTTTATTTTTTCACAGCTTAAGGGTATGCTATAAAAATTATTAAATTACATCCATCTTTCTATAGTGAATATATTATTAGAGGATAGGTTTTAGCAATCTGCATTTTTTTTAATCCACATATACTCATGTGGACATCCATTACCTGCAAAAAGTGAAGTGACTGCTGTTTGAACATGTCAAATATGTTCTTGCTCATGTGTGTGATTTTAGATTTTGTGTAATTTTTAAAAATGTGAATCCAAAGAGGTATTTTTCTAACCATAAGTAAAATGTAGCATTTACAGAAGAAATTGCACAGTCCTTCACTTTCACTTAAGTCCATCAACTGTTTCAGCAGCACAAGGAAGAAAAACTTTAAATGATGGAGCTGTCACATATAAATAGTTGTCCTTACAGAAATAGAGACCATCTCTATTTACAACAGATTGCTGAAATGCTGTGAAATGAAATGACTTTTTGAAAACCTATCATTGTCACTGAATTTAGTTTCTGATGCTACGTTTTTACTGAACTGTGGTGTTTTCCCTCCCATGCTAAAACTCTGAGAAACAGCTTTAGAGAAGTTTTATTACAAAAAGATGCCACTTTTATATGCAGAATTTTCTGAAAGAAACACACTGTCTGTTTAATTGGTATACGATAGGTCCTCACCTGCTGCTGGTAGGTATTCCATAATTGGCATTCTCCCTTGGAGAACTGAGAAGCAAGAAAGATCTGTAAAACAATTTTGCTTAAATGTCATCCATTTGAATGCTTATTTTCACCAGAATAAATTAATAGATGGAATGAAATGAAGAATCTTATTGCCTGACTAATTTATTTGACATTTTAAAGTGTGCAAGTTAAAAGAATCAGTTTAGACTTACTCTGAAATATGATTTATTTCCTATTCTCCTGATGAAACAAAAGCAGAAAAAACATTGTGAATGAAATATTCAACTAATCTTTTTTTTTCACACTAAGTTTGAACTCTGCACTTTGGGGTTTTTGTTTCCAATTTTCCCTATAACAATATCTGAAGAGGTTATGACAACTCAAATATGTATTTTTGATTAATTAAAAGGAAAAAGTCAGTTTTCATGAGGAAATTTGCTGAAGTTTCTCCAACAGACTGTCCCAAAGAATTGATTTTGTGCACAGCGGCACATTTAGGGTCAGTGATATCATTACCTGAGTAAGTAGATTAATACAGGAGTAACAGTTGTAATCAATGTTGCCTCTTAATTGAGGCTTTTATCCAAGCAGGAACTATTGTCAATCTACCACAGGGTAACCCCATATGGATTTTGTGCATTTGCTTTACCTCTGTGCTGCTTCTGTGTGCCTGGAGTCTTTCAGGGTGATGATATACAGGATTACTTCCCTGGGAGAACCTCCTTGCTGTCACCGAAAGCAAAGAGGGTTTTGTGCTCTTTTATGGCTAACTGCCTGCAGGAGCTTATGGTGGCAAGGGTTTTGGAAAAAACAAATACATTATAAAATAAATTATTTTTGGTTTTCATCCTTTCTTTCATAAAAACTATGATAGTACACAAAAGAAGTTATTATTTTTAGAAACCACGAAGCAGCCGTAAGAGCTATTGATCGGTGTTGTTCTTTGTCTCTCATTCCAGCTCACACTGGGTCTATCTCTGGATCAAGAGCTGTCTTGGTATTGTTTCTGATTAAATATTTAAGAAAGAGAATCCAAGACTCACTGCACTGAATGGCAGTTTACTCATTTACTCCACTTAGGCATTTTCAGCTATTTATAAATCTCCAGGGTGGAGTTCAGACAGAAAGTACCTTTCAGTCCAAGAGCACTATGCAAGTTCAGCCATGGAACTATCTCTTCTCTCATGAAGGCTCCTGTGCCTTCATGAACTGGGCCTATACCCTGTAGTCTGCATCCATGCTGGCTTTGGATCTGGGGATGACTCCTGCCTTTCCTATGTCTGTGCAAAGGGGAGCTTTCTGCCCCAAGAGCAGATGCGATCACAGCCACACGACTCAGACTACTGGTGTGTCTCAGCACATGGCTCACCTCTGCACATTTGTCGCAGCAAGAAAATAATGGCTGCTCATGACTGTGTGACCCAAGTGACTGTGCAATATCTTTTTTCTTGTATTATATGTGTAAATGATGAAAAGGAAAGAATGTGATATGTTGGATGATGTAATGTATGTTCCTACAGGCATGTGCACAAAAGAATTGGTCATGCAGGAGAAAGAACGCAGTCTACAGATTGCATTATTTTTTAGGTGTGGGGTGATCAATAATTGTTCTGTATCATTCACAAGATAACCAGCCCATCTGGGATCAGGCAGGATGACTGATTGGTGTTTGAGGGCTCCAGAAAGGAAAGGAGCATAAGGAAACTTACAGGACTCACAGAAATGAGCTCAAAAATGATTTTTGCTGCCAAATTCCTCACCGTTGGTCTATAATGTGTTTTGAATCTAAAAGATCAGCTCTCAAGGTAACGATGGAGAAGGGATGTAATAAAAACTGTCATAGCTAGTAACTTGAGAATCGATTTGCACTGAGAATAAGAGTTGGCTTTCAGGCTTTGCTATTCTTAGATCATCTAGGGTAGCAAAGACATTGATGGTGGACTTGATGGTGGACCTATGCTAGTAGTCCTCCTGAAATAGCCTGCCAAAATGTTTTCATGCAGGGGGTGGTCAGTCCCAAAGGCAGATTGATTGTCATGGAGCAGCATCCCACAGGATCCTGAGTGAATGAGGCATCTGAGTGAATCTGCCTGCACAAAACAGAACTTTATTCTCCCCTGATAATTTGGTCACCACAGGATATACATGTCTTCTGTCCTTTGGAGATTCTGTCCTCTCTTTCTGTTACTTCTGAAGCCAAAGCCAGCCAGGCAGCTTTGCTTGTAGAAATTGCAGCATGGCTGGTGGCAGAGTGCATCCTGTGCATAAAAGGCTGGGGAGATGCAGATGTGGTCCTGTGCAGTGGCACCTGGACATGGAAGATTTACCTGTCTCTTACAACTGGAGATCACCCCCAAAGCAATCTGGCTGAGGGCAATCGCTTATCTGTATGTTTGTGCCACCTGTGGCAATTCCCATGATGTTTGCCTGCCAGTTCCTGTGGTGAGCTGTGGATTGGGAGAAACTTTATAATGTTGCCTCAACTTGCTACAGGTCCTGGAACTGCCTGTTGTTAATGCCATCTGATGTATTTTGCTCCTGTTGAGCTTTATAGATTATGCTGCATGAAGTTTTGATGTTTCTTCTGAATTAAGTATTGATTTACATATCACTTTCTCTGCTTCCTAGCTTGAGTTGGTAGATGGTCTTGATGATTTCTTTCATAAATATTTCAATAAAATCTTTCTGTGTGGTGGCATTTCCACTTCATTCCAGCTGGGTTGGCTGACATAAGGTTTTTATCCAGCACAGAACATTATAAAACTGCAAATCTCTGCAATGTAAAGCTTGACAAGCTCATGGTCAGAGCTGCCAAGTGCTCACAATAAGTGGGGGGTTTGGTCTGTTTTAAAATTCAGAACAGTGTGGGAACAAATATCAGTGTGCACAGAAAACTGGCTTTATTTCTAAAAGGTCTTTGGATTTTAGTTGAAATCTGAAAGACATGAGAAGGTATCAGCCAGTACTGGAGACAGAGACCTGCAGCTTGCATTCTCCTCCTGATCTTCTTCTTCATCCCTGAGCAGGCAACAGCATGTGTGAGGGGAACTTCCAGCTCTGGAGCTCTTCACAGCCCATCACTTCCACTTATTGCTCCTTCTGCAGGTTGCAGTGGCTCTCAGGGCAAAGGGGAATAAAATGTAGGCCCTGGACCTTTGACTAAATATTTGGGGAAAGAATTGCAAGAGAAAAGCACATACAATTTTATTCTGAACACTGAGAAGTGGTGTGAGTGTGCTGGAAGTCTGGAGATGATTTTGAGGAAACTGTGGAATAAATATAGAACAGCTGCAAAGCAGGAAAGTGTACCACCTTGCCAGTGGATATGGGACCAAAAAAACACATCTTTATTCAAAGTGGGAGTTACTGATGAGATCAAATGATCCTTGTATGCTCTTGATTCTCATAAGGCTATCATTTGGCTAATTCATGAATGGCTTTGAAAGGGACTAATCAGAAACTGAACTGAAACATTTTAGCTGTTAAAAATTTCCATTTATTCCATTGCTTTTTATTCTAAGAAAGGTTTTTGGCAATTTCTATCTACCTAGGGAATATCCTTCCCAACGTGTCACATCCTTTACAATAAAAATTAGATTCTGTATTTTTTCCTGTTATTTTCACAGAAAAATGGACACCGTTGGTTTCACTAGCAATATATTTGGAAGTAGAGACAAGTTTCCTTGACTCAAAAGGGAAATTTGAATCTTGGAAGAGAACACATGTGAAAGTTTTATATTGCTCTGATTATTTTTTCCTTGTGAGTTTAATTATTTGTACAAAAAAGTTTTATAAACCACATGACATCCTTTTTCAGCCTTTTTCAGCATGCTTTTTCCTCCAGTTCCTGAATGGGTATATCCTAAGGTTTTCTTCTCATGCTTCCTTTTGTTAAAGAATGCTTAAAGCCATACAGCCTCCTCCCTCTATGTTTCATATTAAATATGGAAGGTACTGCTCTGGTGGAAAGCCACGGCATCCAAGTACTTTGGCATCCAAAACAGAATGTGGAGACAAACTGTCCCCCTCAATCACACTTACCCATCCTCAGAAGGACTCTGTTGAACGGAAATCCACACAGGGAATCACACATGCAAATTGAAATTCTTATAAAACAGTGAAACTCTTTATTTCATCAAACTATCGGTCACCTTTTGATGTTGCCCAAAACCCCTCTTTGCTACCCTTGGATACCCTGCAGCACCCACAATTCTGTCACAATGCTGGGAATCTGACATAAGCCATTGATTTCAGTAAGTGTGAGTGGGTGCTTTAACATAAAACACCTTGGGTCAGTATTTAATCAGTAGCTTTGAGAATCTGATTTCAGTTAGGTTATATTTAGATGTTTCTTTAGAGTCACAAAGGGGATTAGAAATACCTAGTCATATGTTGATGTGGGAAAGTATAAGTAGTATAAAGTGTGTTTAACCTGGCACAAAGACAGAAAACAGAACAAGGTCTATCACAGGCAGTAGAAGGAAGAGGCATGAAGGAAAACCCTTCCTTCAAGAGGATGTCATAAGCTTCTTTAAAGAACTGAAAATCAGGCTATTAGGAAAAATGGTACATGAAATGCCATGGTAATGCTGCCGTGAAGCTCATGTTCCTTGGTTTAACAGCAGTAGAACAGAGGAGGAGAACAAGACTTGATTGCTGGTCTTATAGGGGCCAGTCTCCCCTCTGGTCTTGTGTGGCAGTGATGATGGGTAGTGCCAACAGACAGGTGGATGGGAGGTCCTGCTTGTACCAGCAGCATCCAGCACCCTTGCCCATTTTGGTGCTTCCCAACCAGCAGTACCTGGTTTATGAGGATGTGTGTGAATCTGTGGGTGATGCCCTGAGCAGTCTTCCCCCAGAAGGCGGCACCTGAGAGTCAGCTGCTGCCTCAGCAAATGCTGAACCCTTCTCCCAGCTTTTCCTCAAGCTTTTGACCTGCCAGATTAGATGTGATTTAGTGGCAGAAAAGTCTATGGAATCAGGTAAGTTTTCAGATTCAGGTAAGTTCATCTGTTTCATAGGTTACCCACAGCAGGTCTTACAGCATGTGTGATGTGGCCGATAAGTTGTGTTTCTTGTGCTAGAGCTTGTAAGATAACATAGGGTTATAAAAATTATAATAAAAACCAGTCTATATCTTTATTTTTTTATCATCTAGGAAATGTCCTCAAATAGTGTAATTTTTGTTAGTCTTTTTATTGCTTCATAGTACAATTTCTCTAGTGTTATGATCCTTCTCGGTGTGACTTATTATTATTGGTTGGACTTGATGATCCCAAGGGTCTTTTCCAATCTAGATGATTCTATTATTCTATGATTATTGTGCACTATCAGTCCAGCACTTTTTAAAAGTCTCCTAGGAAAGTCTGAAATTCTAAAAACCTCTCATTTTCAACTTGCTAGGTGCAATGGCATGTGTGGAGAAAGTAGTTGAGCTGTTATTATCTGAATATGTTCTATACATGTGGCTCTGCATGTTTGGTCTTTGCTGGTGTCATAGGATTGATTCTTTAGAAGGAAACCAGGCCTGTATTTCTGCCTTTGTGTATAGAAAGAGCTTGCTGTTATATTTACACTGAACATTCATTGTGGAGCCTCTTGACGAACGCAAACTCTATAAGGAGCATGTTTGAAGAAAAAAAAATTCCATAAACCTCATTCATCCCTTATTTTCGCTTTCTACAAATCCTCTGACATATTCGCACAGTATATGAGCACGAAACATAAATTAAATTTCAGTTTGATAAAGTAATGAGCAAACTTCAAAGTTTGAAGAGTTCACTTCAGTTCAGGCAAGTGCTGAGAAATCCAAAGGCTTGCTTAGATCTTCCCTGAGCAGGCCTGGAGTTGAACAGAAAATGTTAAAGAACCTACTTTCTTTTCCTCCTGAGATTTTAGACATGATCTTTTCTCAGCTGCTCTGGGAACAGGAAGTGCTGAAGCACTCAACTTTAAAGTATCAAATCTGACTTTTTCAAACCTCAGAAGATGTTATTGGCTTTCAAGTGGTCATTTGAATCTGTTTATCTGACCCTTATAAATATGCTGCAGAACTACCTTTGTGATATTTCTGGAAGATTTGCTCCTCTTTTCAATAAGAAGATATCAAATTGGAGAAATTATAACTTCTACGGTTGCTAAGGAGGGTTTGCTTTACTCTTATTTTTTGTTATTCTCTGCCTTTTAGTGGTATCACTGTAGCAGAAGGGCTGTCAGGCCTGCCTTTTTGCCTTATTGCCTTGCTCTTGCCCTCAGGTCCTGGCTAATCTTCCATGGTGGAGCAGCCTGAGAGGTCTATAGATGTTTCATGAGTACATGGAGCTCTGCTGTTAACTTTGCTGCTGTATGTTTTGTTACCATATATTGGGGTGAACTTTAGGGACCAGCAAAGTCAACAAATATTGCTAAGCTTTTTCAGCTTTTCAAGTGAAACTTCTTGCATTATCTGTTAGCAAATCGATCTCAGTGGAGTCCCTGATTTGCTTGCCATATGGGTCTTTGTATTTTGAACCTGTAGCTGGTTTTTTTTCCTTCTTTTTTCTTTTTTTTTTATTTTTAAATTTTTTTTCTAGGCTGTGGGTACTGGCTGAGTCCTAGAACAGAGACTAAAATGGAAAAAGTAAAAGCTAACTTCATTTTCTCACACAATGCAAACTTAGCTGAGAATCTGATTAGTTTGTGATGTGGTAATTCTCTGAAAAGAGAAAAGAATCTGTTACCTGGATGTAGTGCATTAACAGTTTTATATAGATAAACTATTACCTCTTGGGGAATCACCAGTCAGCATGATGTTTTTAGGAAGATGTTTACTTTTTCTTGTAGTTTGTGTCTATTCAGTCTCCTAACTACTTCGTCTCACATGGATGCATGAAACCCTATTGTAAGGAGATTGATTAGTCAGGCCCAGCTCTTCTGTGAATGGTATTTCCTTGTACACTTTTATGTTTTCTGTTTGTGCAATTGGAATGTTCGTAAACAACTTAATTATAAACACATAATACATATATGTCATTATACAAATATTATAATTCATTTTCACCTTGCTTTCTAGTTAGTTCATCAGGGCTAGGTCATGAAGTCAACCCATGAGGAAGACCCTGATTTTGTAAGTCTCTTTTCCTGTTTTAGTGATGCCAAGAACTTGAGAAAATATGAAAAATTCGAACACAGGAAACTCCTATGGATAACCAGAGGCTATGGAGCCCTAAGTCTCATTGGCACCTTTTTGCTAAGGTCTTATGGAAAAAACAATCTTTTAATTAGCTTTCTAGTATCATGCTATGGTTTTATTAGTGAGTTGCTGTTCTAAAAGGAAACTCTATTTTTTTCATCTCAGGCCTTCTGAAATACTCTACCTCTTTTTTTTATTTACTCATAAACCATTCAAAAACAAGAGCAGAAGGAGTCCATCCTCTTCCAATTATTATGGGGTCCATTATGCCTGAGAAGCATTTTCCCACATCAATCTTAAAAGAGCTACTTGATTTCTGCCGGGGACCTTAATGAATGCAGGCCATTCGCATTGGATCTATGCTCAGGTGCTTGAGACTTCAGCTGCTGAGGGTTTCATTTGAAAGTCAAAGATAGCTTTAGGCTCAACCCTTTCCATTCACTAATGAGCAGGTTGCAGATGGGAATTGCAACAATCCCTACAGTATTTGACAGTTTCAGGAAAAAAAGGCTCCAAAAATTTAATACAGAGTCATTTCTGGATCACAAGACATCTTTTGTACCTTTTCGATGTTTTTCTCTATGAATATAGTTACCTCTTCAGAAAGAAGCACAATCAAATACTACTTAATCAAATACTACCTTTCTGGCATCATCAGCAATATTTTACTCATTTTCCTGAATTTTAATTCTGCAGAGGATTCATGCATGCTTTTGTTTTTACCTTATTTGTTAAATAATCTGGTTTTTTTTCCCATACTTTTTGGTTACAAATGATGGTTTGTTAGAATTATTGTAAAAGTATAATCACAAGTGCTAGTGATGGATCTTCTCTTCTCCTTTAGTAACTTTGTGGTGTTCATTAAAACAAGTGTTCCAGTGACAAGACTTTTCCTGCTCGCTTCCCATGATGTACAATGGACCATAAAAACTGTCACTAAGCATTTGTTTTCACTTCTGTGAAGGGATAGCTGATTCTGTACTAAATTGTGCTGTCTGAATTCAGGGAATTTTAAAGCAAATGAATTCAGCCATTTGCAATGCAAATACAACACGTAAATATTAAGATTACAGCTCTATTAAGGCTGCTACATCTTGTTTTTATAAGACAGCTCAGATTGTGCATACATAAAAAAAAATGCAACAGATCAGCTCAGTGTGAAAAATTTAGTGTGTGTTTTAACAGTGAACATGTATACATATATTACTGTTCATGCTTTAAGAAAATCAAGCTCCCAACTTGTGTGAGGAAATATATGACAGTTCTATAGGTAGGAAATTTGAGTACTGGTATGACCAAGCTCAATGATCAACCTCTTATATATTACTGTATTATCACTTTTATTCAAAGTTATTCTTCTCAACTTTATTCAACCATGTTATTTTCAAGGATTCTCATTGATGAAAATAGTGGCTCATCAGGTGAGGGAAGTAAGGTAGCTGTGATCTTAAAAAGTCTAATCAGATCCAAGTAATTTGAAAGTTGAGGTTACAGGATCTCCGTGACTACTCTGTAGAATCACTGACCCAGGAGGTTCAAAGATTTTTAACTGCAGGGTACCTTGATAGAAATTTTTGTAGCAGCCATTTTTGTGAACTTATGCTTATATAGGAGGCTTAAAGTGAGAAGCTTAATACAAAACAAGGTCATTATTTATTATCATGACAATTGTTTATTATCCATTTTAATCATTCATCACCAAGACAATGTTAGCAACATGTGAGTATCCAGTGGTGATATTTTGTAAAATGGAAAATATGAGCTACTCCTTGTAATGTAATGTGGTTGGACTTGATGATCTCAGAGATCCCTTCCAACCACTAAGATTCTGTGATTCTGTAAAATACCTTTACATGCCCATATCTGTGAGCTTAAGATAATCAAAGACATCCCCACTGTTTTAGAGTATACAAAGGCACAATTAGACTGTAACACGGTTAATAATCAGTTTTAAATAGGATCTGCGGGAAGATATTTCATTTTGGAGTTTTCATTGATCACCCACAAACTTGAGGTGGTAGGCACGTAGCAACACAGCTGAGTGTGAGAAGGTCAAAGACAAGAGAAAGTTCTTTACTATGTATGGTACTACTTTAATAGTATGGCTATATTTTCCCCAGGGTGTAAAAAATAAATAGTCTTAACTTATTAGTATTATTTTTATAATGAATAAACTATACTGTCCTTATTTGGTTCTCTTAAGCTTCTGTTATACTGTGCTGACTCTTCAAGTCACTGTTAGGATAGAAATACAAAGAAAATCCTTAGAGAAGTTGTAAAATTCTGGTGGAGATGGATTCCCATTGTATCTGAGAGCCCCTCATTGACCTCAAGGTTAAGTCCAAATTCTGGTCCAGTCATGTTAAGTACCAATTCTGGTCACATTCCTAAAAGCTGAACTCAGAGAGTTTGCTGACATAAGTAGAAACACTTCAGCTTAAAAAGAGTATAAATGCTTATGTTTAAAATTAATATCTGTTATTTTTTATACTCCATTCATTTTACATTTTCCCTTTGAGGAAAAATGAATCCCTTCCCTTTACTTCCTGTTAATGAATTTATTTTAATAATAAGAATAAGAAATGTAATGAAGCTTTTCTATTTTCTGCAGAATAATTAAAGATTCATTGGGGAGAGGGAAACATTGTGGAACCCACTGGCTAGGAGATTCACAAAGAAAATTAAAAAATTGAGTTTGAACCTCTGGTCCAATTAATATTTATATATTTTATGACAAAAGGAACAATTCCCACTGGAGCACGCCCTATTTTAGACTATTCATTAGTTTTGCAGAGCTGTTAAGTCCCTGCAGGTATCTAAGCTATTTGGTCCTGAAGTCCCTTCCCCTCAGATGAGTCAATTCACTTTGGATTAAATAGTTTAGTAAGTGGACTGCAGTGGGTACATCCCTGTGAACTGTTTTACCAGGCCAAGTCCTGGACAGCTTTGTATCATGGGGGCAAGCAGAGTCATATTGGCAGTGGCAGTGCTTTGAGCCCCCTCCCACAGGGTCTCATGTAGGCACCCCTCTGTCCATCACACCCCCTGGCTTTGCTGGCTACTCAGCGATGCTGAACAGTGGCCTGGGGAAAGCTGTCTGGACCTCTCCTTGGGGTGCTTTGATGCCACTAATGACAGTGGAGTCTGGAGCAGCTGTGGCTCCCAAGCAAAGGTCTCCTCCTGGTTTGAGGACTGGCCTCACTTCCTACCTGGGCCTCTGCAGATACCCCTCAGCCAAACGCCACACACAGCTGGACAGGGAGAGCAGAAATGCCCGTTCTGCTGCCTTCTTCCTCATCCCTCAGAGGCTTACAGAAATATATGGTAAAGCAAAGGGGTGATTTGAATACCATTTAAATAAACTCCTTGATTTTCTGTCCTTGTGCTGGTGTTCATCTGTATGGAACCACAAAAGAGAATCTCTGAATTGAGTTATAAACCCCCTTTCAGCCTCCCTTCATTCATCTGTGTACCAGGATGCCAGCAGCCCCCTCAGAGATGAGTTGCAAGCTCCAAAGTCTGTAATAACTGTTTTTAAATACAGGTACATGAATCTGAAAGGCTATATTGTGGATCACTTTATTCATTTCAGAGTAAATTTGCCTACCCTGTGAGTAGAAGGCATTTTTTCCCCTAGCTGGTAACAATGAAAATCAAGGATCTGAAATTCAAATGGAAGTTTTTATGCATTTTCTACCTTTGTAATAAAAGTCAATACTTTGTAGTCATTGCTTGCAGAGACAATTAACTCCCTTTGGTGTAGCATGATCCATGAAATAGAAGATAATAGTCCACACTCCTGGAAAGTTTTTGGCTTTTCTGGAGAAAATATTTCATTTATTTTTAAGGCAGCGAGATAAAATACATGTAAGAAATGTGTTGGCAACATGCGATATTGCTAATTTTGCATAACCACTTTCATTGAATCAGATTTTTAGATTACAGAGAATGCATGCATGTATGTACAGGTTAGAAAGACAAATAAATACATTTAAAACACGTGTTCAAGTCTTATCCTCTGTCTAAGATAATAAGAACTTAGGAGACCAAGGATTACAGTTTGAAACACATTTGAATCTCATGCTCTCACATCTGTGTGGAACTTTATAGCTCTGAATCAACTCAAACGTTCTTATTCTTCACACAGTGAATACATGTATGTGGGACTAGCCTCTGCTACACCATCTGGGATGGCTAAATCTGATGTTGCTACATCAGTTTTACACCAGATCAAAATCTAGCCTTTGGCATTTTCAAAAAAACCTACTTGCATATTTATACAGGCTCAAAAAATGTCTTTATAGCATGACTCACAAGTCTGCAGCTTGCTAATGACAAAATATCTCATAATTTAACCACCCTGAAACATTTGCCATCTTTATTGTGTGTTTTCTCATGGTTTAAAGAGCTTCTGTGATTAATATCTGAGCCTTGCTCCCAACACTGTTTGGGAACACTGTGTCTAAACTAATCTATGTATTAAAAGTAGTCTTGGGCATTTGCTGCTGCAAAGGAACATCATGATAACAGTGTTCATTACCTTTAGATTTCAAGTAGTAACAAAACATTCTCATTTTTAAATTCCACATATTCCACTTTGGCAGTGTCATTCCAGTGTATGGTGGGTGCTGGTAACAAGTCAACACTTGCCGGCTGTTGCCATGTGGCAGGATCTTAGATAACACAGATATTTCCTGTTCGGTTGGGGATGCCATTGTGTGGGAACTGCCCATGAGCACCTGCTTGTGATGCCACTCATTCCAACCGCTTTTCAATCTGGTGTTTGAGATGCCACTCACAGGCTGGGTCCTGCTGAAGGTTCCCTCATGCTATTTCTGGCTTTCCTATGACTTAGGGATAAGGAAGTTGGTTAGCTTTTTTTTCTTCCCTTCATTATCTCTAACTTCTAAATAAATCTCGTAGTTAAAACCAGTCAGTAACTTTTTACTAAATATATCATTTTTCTGGAAATACTGACCTTGCATACAAAAGTATTGACAGGTGTGAATAATATATTTTTTTTTGTTTGCCAAAGTTCTTACCAGAAAAAGAAGCCAATTTTATTAGAAAAAAAATATTCTCTTCCAAACTAGAATTTATGTTCAGAGAAATAAGTAAGTCTTGTGGTTCAGGTACTCCTTTGGGCTTTAATATTAAACAAACTGTAAATGTTCCAGAATAAGAGTCAGAGAGAGCATAAACCTCCATGTAGGTTCAATGACATTCTGTGCAAGATCACTGATTGTGGCTTTCTGTCTCTTTGTTTTTATATGAGTATAAAAGAGTTTGAAAACCCTCAGTTCCACCAAAACCAAAAAGAGAAAACGTTAAAATTGTGAAGTTTCTGAGAGTGAGGGTTTTTTTTATACTTACCTTATGTATTTGGTTTGAGAAGTAATTAGTGAATGATTGTCTGATGAGATGTGTTCAAGGTGCCATGGTCCTGATTACCACATGCACTATTACAGTAATACTACAGCAGTAGACTACAGGTTTTGGTGTTAAAATAATTATGATTTCAGAAATAATAATAGCATCTTTTGTCACCTGCTGCCTGAAGCAGGAACTGTTCCCCAATACATGTAATTGAGAAATTAGGACTGTAGATTTAAAACTTGGTGCCTAGTGGGAAGCCAAACACCTTGTAAGCTTAATGAGAATTAGATTCCTGGTCACCAAAAATCTACTTGATTACTTGTGTCACTTGTGTCATTTATAATACTTTACTGAATTTCTCAGTCTGTGAAACAATCCATTGGAAATAGGTTTGTCTGAAGGACTAATATCCACAAGCCAACCTGCAAAAGAACTGACAAAATGACTTTAAAAGTCATTAAGTACTGGTGTGATCCTAAGCCAGACAGTAGTTTTTTTTTTACAGTAAATAAGTTTGGTGCTTCAGGAGCTGCCAGAAGTTTTGCTGAAGGAAGAATAGGATATGATGGTGGAGTTGAATCTGGCCAATATTCTCAAGTGTGAAATGACAGATGCCAAGGGGTCAACAGAGCAGGGATGGATGGGCTGCCAGAGTCTGAGGAATGTATGGGATATTCCTACTCCTCCCATAGTGCAGAATCTGGCTGGACGGGTGTTCATGTTTTTCCCTGTGCCACTGTCACCGCAGGGTGGGGTGCTGCCACAGGGACATTTACCCTCTGGGCATGAGCAGACACAGCTCATGCTGAAAATAGAGCTGAGCAGGAATTTTTATTGCAGTGTTTAATGTAGGTCAAAATACCTTTCTCATAAAATCAAAGATTTCTCCAGCAAAATAATGATTTCCCTGAATGATATTGTGTTCCATAATTAAAAAAAAAAAAAAAAAGAAACAAAAAAGAAAAAAGGAAACTACTCAAATTTCAATATTTAAGAGAGGACTAAAGATAATTTCTGCTATTCATGCTAAAAAACTCTTTCCATTGTTTTGATTGCCATACATGGTTTAATGTTCTCTCCCATTCTCTTTTCCATAATGCAAAACAGTCTGAACTGTGTGGTGATATGCTGAGTGAAAAAAAATGAAGGAAAATTTGGAGGTAGCAGCACAAATGAATGATGTGTGATGATGTTGCGTGAACTTGAGCAGTTCAGTAAACTGAAAACAAAGAATGACAAATCACTTGATTGGATTAAAATGATGTGATGTTCCCATATTTTTAAAAACCACATTTAGCAGAATTTCTATTTTGCCAAACTTTTTAGGATTTTAAAAACTTTTTTCCTGATACAAAGCCAAATGTTAAAGTGCTCATGTGGATTCCTTGTTTTAAGAAAGAAATGGTTAACAGATTGGAAGTGCCAACATAATTAATAAACTTGCTTTCTATTATGCTGATGTGAGAGCTATTCCCCTGAGTACTTTACAGCTGAATGTTCAAGTGTCTTCAATTACAATTAATGGCCTGGGGGTCTCTGGCTCCTCCTGGCAGCCCTGGTGCTTGAGCACAGAGATGAGGCAGTGGGTTTCATCAGTCTGATTTGAGAGCAATGTCATTCTGAGCAACACCAGAGACAGAAAAAATTCCACAGTGTTTTGGCACAATTTCAGCAGGAAAACTGAGGTTGCCCAGAGAAGCTGTGGATCCCTCTTCCCTGGAAATGTTCAAGACCAGTCTGGATAAGGCTTTGAGCAACTTGGTCTACTGCTCCATGGCGGGGAGAATGGAACTAGATGATGTTGGGCTCGTGTTCACAGTAGGGTCTTCATTCCTTGGCATTCAATGTCTTCTGTGTCTTCTGTCACGCTGCACAAAGCATAGTTGCTGACAGCCTGCGCTGAGAGTGTTGCACCACGAGTATTTAGACAAGTGTCTGTTTGCATGCCATGGGCACAGCATTTCTATTAAACCCCATGGAGGTGGGGCAGGACTTTCCTGTCTCATTTTAGGTAATTGCAACAATTCAGCAGTTCAAAACAACTCCACAAACATTCTTGCTGTTCTGTGGAAATCTTTATGTCCATTCTCACATCCACATGTCTGAGTGGGACGAAAACGATTTAGTTCTGATTCAGAATAATTTGCCCGCCACTATGCCTATCTCACACTTGGATAATAAAACCAGAGTCCAGAGTGGAATGCAAGTAGGGGGCTGTTGCAAATGAAGCCATTCATTCAACAACAAAAAGTGCAACGCGAGATTATTTTGCTAGAATCTTGGAGCACATAAAATCAGACAGAGTGAGAAAATAAGTAGTTCTGTGTGTCTTTACTAATAGTGTTTTTTTGACATCAATGTTGGTTTTTCTTCCAAACAAAACTCATCAAAGAAGAAAAGCAAAAAAATTAAATGGAAGAGGATTAATTTCCATTTAACAAAAGTTTTATCAGATGCAAACTTTGCAGATAGTGATGAGAAATAGCTCCAATACAATAACAAAAGGAAAATTTAGGTCTTTGTATCAAGAAAACAAATTTTACGAGGAACAATGGGCTTGTGTTTCAGCAAACACTCTCTTCTCAGAGAGAAGTTGACAGAAACACTCAAAGGTGAGCAGAGAAGATGACAGCTAATTTCAGAAGTAGGAGGGAAGTGTCAGCTGAGAGGAGTCTGTCTCTGCTGTCTGGGTGTGAGAGATTTATGTTGGGTTAGGCCATCCCAGGGTTGTTTCAGCATACAGGGGTTCAAAGTAACATTTCAATGCAGTTTTGCGTTGATGTCATTGTAACAAAGACATTTTGGAAGTGTTTGCCACTGGTCTAATTTAGCCTTCACTTGTGTATGATGAGGCTCATATACAAAGGTTTTGTACATTAATTTCTGTCTCCTCTGAATCTTACCATGAAACTTACAGAGGTTCAGTTTCTATCATTATTAATGTTTTACGTGCTTTTTTTCACAGTTTGCAGTACCTGAAATAATGAGAGACCTGCATCACCACCCACAGAAAAAGTGCTCATTGGCTCATGGCCTCCAGAAATGGTACAGAAAGTGGTGTGCAGAGAGGCAGTGCTAGCACTGACTTACCTATGTCCCTCTGGAGAAAAGTATGGTTTGGATTTGCCTTGGAACACACACTGGGGATGAGAAACTGAGAACAAAAAGAAAGGATCTAACCTGTTTCTTTTAGTGCCAGTCCCCCCTGTTGGTTCACATCCTCCTGTGACCTGATGTCTTTCATTGCACATACATGGCAAACTCATTTTGAGTTCCAGCATTTTGCCTTTCATTTTTTTCTCCTTGTGTGGAGCTTGAGTACAGACTTCTGGTTTTTGCAGTGACTCTCTTTCAGAAATACTACGTCTGTAGTTCTAATTAAAGATTGCAGTCAGCTCTGTGGCCAACCCATAGAGCTATCTCTCTGCTGATCAGACACCAAGATCTGATGCCACAGTCTATCAACAAGAAGAGATACCTGTATGGGCTCAGTGCAGCAGCGTTGGTAGCCTCAACAGTGCAGTATGACAGGGAACTAGCACTTTCGTTATCAGGAGTTTGTAGCATAATTGTTATCCTGACTGCTTTTTGCAAACAAACACTTTTAACTTGCTCTGTTTTTGAGGAGTACAGGGGAATGCTCTTGGGGCAGGCTTTTGTAAAGCAGCAGTTCAAGAGACTCTTGTGAGTGGCGGCAAGTAGATGACAGGGTCTTGACTGCGCATCACAGCAAAGTCATTCAGGATGCTCCAGACTTTCCTGCTTAAACCAGACAAGGACCCCTTGGCTGTGAGGTGGTACAGGATGTGCACAGGCTGCAAGGAGGTGTAAGTGTTGGTTAGAAAGTGGATGAGTGTGGACTCTGTAGGCTCCCTGATGAGCCTGTCATGCAAGAGGTACAGGATCCGCACAGGCAGTTAGGGTATGTAGTCACAATGCATTGAAAAAAGTACAATTTGGTGGTGGCTTGGGCCAGTGTTTTTAATCTCCTCTACAACTTTTATTACTGTAAGGAAAACAAAACGTATACATTTAACTTGCTCTTTCTTAAAATGCCTAATAAAATTGTAGGTACTTACCCAATAAGTAATGCCAATGTTTGCTTTGATGTATGCTTACCAAAGGGTGTACAGTAAGTTCTCTGAATGGGAGATGCCAACTTCAGCTACAGAAACCTGCAGGTAATTCATTGACATGAACAAGGAAGTTCATCTGCTAATGATATTTAACCAAGCTCACTGGAGAAATACACCAGTATATTAGCACTACTCTCTTTTGCAGTGCTGCTGTTATATCTGCATTTTGGCTAGGTTGGCTAGGTTATTTGCAAGAAATGGGATCTCATTTTTCTCCATACACTGGGGCTGAATATCGCCATAGCAGTTCTAGCTCTGTTTTATATTAGTATTGTATAATGTCATCCTTATTGGTTTATACATGTCTATAACACAATGGCATTCACTGAATCTGTAAAAGGGAATTTAACAAACACATCTTTTACATTTGTTGCTCTTTCAAAAATGTAATGGCAGAAGAAGTAGGAACAGGACATCTTAATGCTGATAGCTAAATATAATTTATTGTGAAATTGCTTGTATTTTTCCCAAAGTGTATTAATTGCCTACACTTTGTATAAATCATATGAACTCTATCTGACCCTTTGGCACCCTGCAAATACACTACACTGTGGAAAAATACTAACTAACTTCAGCTCATTAGCACAGGTAGCAAGATATCTGGTCAGTGTGACATTTTGTTAATGATGCCAGAAGCATTCTATATTTTAAGTTGTATGGTTTTCCCAGTAAATTTTAAAAAGTATCCTTTATTTTCTCATGAAGTACAGCAACTCAAAATAGAAATAATGGTTAGCAGCTCTGGATAACTTGTTAAAATGTCCTTCATGCAATTCTTAGGAGTCTTAAAGTTATGATTACAAAGATATTTTCAAGAACACAGAGCTCATGCATATAAATGTGACGTACAGCTGGTTTTGGTTTAGATATTCATTGGTTATTTTCAGCACTGACTTGAAAAAGATGTCTGTCCCTCTGTTTTCTAGCCCTAAGGTTAGAATGTCTCTTGAGAGATACATAGTACGAATCACAAGCACAAGACAAGGGCGCATTAATATCTTTAAAGGATATTCTGTTGCAGCAATTGCTTAGTAATTACAGTTGTTAGACCAGTTAGGTACATCAGAAAATAATTTTCTATTGGAAATATATATCGTCCTTGCTAACAGAATAATACATCTGTGAAACCCAGGAGGTGAGAATATAAGAGAAATTCAAGATCCCTGGGAAAACTTAGGACCCACTAGACCACTGAATGGTTTTACTGTTAATGCAATGGCAGCTTCTCTTCTTTCAGAAATGTGCCAGTCTGCTGGTAAGAGCCTTTGTTAGTGCCTCTTAACAACCATTTGCCAAATCTGCAAACTTCTGAAACATCAGTTCCCTCAACTGGTGGGGAATTCTGGACTGGTGTTCTAACTCTGAAGAAAGATACTAAGGGCTCAGGTACTGATACTGACTCTAAGTGTTGTGTTGAAGACAACTTTAAGGAAAAAAAAACACAGAGAAAGATTAATTTATACTGCAGAAGGTTCAGAGAAGTAGTTTTTGCACAGCATTACAAAGGAATGGGGATCAAGGAGAGCTACCATGTGTAATGACCTTTATATTTAAATGAAGATGTGCCTGATACTACACAAAATGCCTAAATGCCTCTCTGCCTTTATGTTTACAGTGTGGGGGTTATGACAGGTTTTGAACAGCTTCCGTAAATTGTAAAAAGACCCCAAAGTATTTGTAACAGGGACCTGGCCAGAACATTCCCAGAGGAATCTGGTTCTGGTGGTATAGACAGCACTACTCTATGCAAGCTGAAATGCGTTACTGAAGCAAGCAGATTTTGTGGTTTTGGATTAGGGAACCTTGAAAGGAAGGGAGGGGAATGGAAGGGGAAAGTGGAGGGGCAAAAAGGGCTGTGCTTTATCCCCGTGCCTCTTGTAGAGGTGCAGCAATGGGCTGTGAGAGAGACTCTGGCATTTCCTTGTATAGACGCATGATTAGAATCAGCGGATGATCACTTTAAAGAACACTATTTTATGAAAATACTTGGAGGTGGCAGTGAATCTGAAATGGATGGATCTCAGCCGCTGACCAGGAACAAGCTTCTCCAGCTGGACCCTAAGATTAAGCAAAGATGGTACTCCAGAAAAAGAGCTCTTACTGATAGCACCCTAATGACCAGCCAGTTCACAATCCGGTCTGCATGGGAAGGTACCAATGTTTATTTGTGAAAGAAGTTATTTCCCTTTGTTGAATATTTGGTAACTTTAATGATGAGCTGTTCTGTATCTATTGATGGACACACTTGTAAACCAGGTCTTACATAGGATTTTGTCAAAAGTGAAGAATGCAAGATCTTCATCTGCATTTCAACAAGTAAATTACTTATTTTAAAAAATATTTTACATGAATTTTTACCTGTCACAGTCATTAGGGGCTCTGCAAATGAAGAACTGCCCACAGTATGAGTAGATCAGGTTTGAGACCCCTTAAGGAGCCTGAAGGTGCATAAGTCCATGGATCCTGATGAAATCCATCCACGGGTCCTGAGGGAGCTGGTGGATGAAGTTGCTACTCCCCTTTCCATCATCTTTGAGAAATCGTGGCAGTCTGGCAATATTCCTGGAGACTAGAAGATGGGGAACATAACCCCGATATTGAAAAAAGGGAAAAAAAGAAGACCCAGGGAACTACAGGCCAGTCAGTCTCACCTCTGTGCCTGGCAAGATAATGGAGCAGATTCTCCTGGAATCTCTGCTAAGGCACATGGAAAATCAGGATGTGATTGGAGACAGCCAACATGGCTTCACCAAGGGCAAATTGTGCCTGACAAATTTGGTGGCCTTTTATCATACTGCCACAGACTTGGTGGACAAAGGCAGAGCAACAGATGTCATCAGCCTGGACTTATGCAAAGCATTTAACACTGTCCTGCACGACATCCTGGTCTTAAAATTGGAAAGTCATGGATTCAATGGACGGACCACTTGGTGGATAAGCTGCTGGCTGGATGGCTACACTCAAAGGGTTGTGGCCAATGGCTCAATGTCCAATTGGTGGCCAGTGATGAGTGGTGTTCCTCAGGGGTGCTTACTTGGAACAGTGCTATTCAACATCTTTGTTGGAGACATGGACAGTGAGGTAGAGTGTACCCTCAGCAAGTTTGCCAATGACACCAAACTCGGTGGTGCGGATGACACACTGGAGTGAAGGAATGCCATCCAGAGGCACCTGGACAGGCTGGAGAGGTGAACTCATGCAAATTGCATGAAGTTTAACCAAACCAAGTGCAGGGTCCTGCACCTGGGATGTGGCAATCCCAGGCACAAATACAGGTTGGGCGGAGAATATCTAAAAAGCAGTCCTGAGGAGAAGGACTTGGGAGTGTTGGTAGATGAGAAGCTTAACATGAGTTGGCAATATGCACTGGCAGTCCAGAGAGCCAATTGTGTCCTGGGCTGCATCAAGAAAAGTGGGCCAGCAGGTCTCAGGAGGTGAGTCTACTCCTCTATTCTGCGCTTGTGAGATTCCACCTGGAGTACTGTGTCCAGCTTTGGAGTCCTCAACACAGGAAGGACATGGATCTGTTGGAGCAGGTCTAGTGGAGGGCTATGAAAATGATCAGAGGGATGGAGCACCTCTCCTATGAGGACAGGCTGAGAGAGTTGGGGTTGTTCAGCCTGGAGAAGGCTCCAAGGAAACCTTATAATGGCTTTTCAATATCTGAAGGGAGCCTACAGGAGAGCTGAAGAAGGACTCTGTCAGGAAGTGACAGGAAGTAGTGAAAGAACAAGGGGCAATGGTTTTAAATTGGAAGAGGGAAGATTTAGATTTGATAATAGAAAGAATTTCTTTACAGTGAGGGTGATGAGGCACTGGAACAGGTTGTCCAGGGAAGTCATGGATGCCCCATCCCTAGAAGTGTTCAAGGCCAGGTTGAATGGGGCTTTGAGCAACCTGGTCTAGTGGGAGGTGTCCCTGCCCATGGCAGGGGGGTTGGAACTAGATGATCTCTAAGGCCCCTTTCAACCCAAACAACTCTATGATTCTATGATTAGTAAAAGCTGGTATTATTCAATATATAAATACAGATGCTGTCAAAACTCCTCCCTCCTCTCTAATATTTTACTGTAGCTTTATTTTTAAATCACTCTGAATTTATTGCATAACTATGCAATAATGTTCTGGTTTGCTTTGTCCACCTCATTTTAATTTTGGATTCTATTAATTTCTAAAATGTTAATGAAGTATGTAAATAGAGGTGGGACCCAGATGGAGTATTGAGATCTCCAGCTGAATTCTTAACATACTAGCATTAAGAGCATCATGGCATCTTGGCATTTGGTACAGAAATTAAAAAAACCCACAACCTCTCACTCACTGATATGAAATGAAAATCTTATATCTCCTCTCATGCATCCAACTGCACCAACAAGTAAAAAGGTGTTAATAAGGAAGAGTGGTGAGTGGGGTGACTTTTCTAGCTGAGAAAAACAGGATGTATTTATGCATCATTTCCAAATGTATCTCTAGAGAAAGAGTAGGTAGCAAAAGGACCATATGTTCAAAAAAAGGATCGGTGAGATCCTGCATGGCATAATGACAAGTGTGGGAAGGCATATTTATTAGAAAAAAAATGTGAGTAAATATTCACAAAGAGGGGTGGATATGAACTGTTTTAAAGATTGTAATACTCCCTAGGCTATTTGTCTTATTATATCTCTGTAGCCATTTATGTTTGAAACACAATGTTTTCTCATTGGACTTTCTGACTGTGTTGGACCTGAGTTGATGAGAGTCACTGGTAGGTCATTCACAACATAGGTAAACTTGATGGAAAAGAGAAGGTTTTGGTTGGTAGTACATCTTCTGAGTAAGTAATTTGACTGATTCATTCCTAAGTGTTATCATTCTTGCTGCTGGAGAGAAGAGGAGGATTGACATGACAGTGTGCTGTGAACGCAGAGTGATGAATGCAACGTCAGACTGTATCATAATCTACATTCCTATCAGAGAGAGAATAAAAGCGACTTTCTCGCATGAATTGTGAGAGTGAAAGCCCCAGTTTTTAGTGATGCAAGTGGATACGGGTTTTAATCTTGAGTAACATTATTAATCTTTGTGTAATGACTTTGCTATCCTATTCTCGTCCTTTGGGAAAAATTCATAATTCTTTGGCAATTTTGGCAAGAATAGAAAGCATAAATGATAGCAGGCAATGAGCAATGCAGAAGGTCGGTCTGAGGGACTGTGAAGTATTACTTAGGCTAATCTGTACAAGTTTGCATTGAAGTTACTTGCACTCTCCTGCCTTTGAACATAAATGTAGATGTATGCTTTCTGTTTCTTTTCCACTCCCTATTTGTGACCAACATTAAAATTCGAGGAGGGCTAATTCTGATGTCTACCTTAAGACAGTAAAACAATTACATACCAAACTGTGCAGTCTCCAGGATTTTAGTGCTTATTCACTGACAAAACACCAGAACCTAAACCCAGTTAGTTAGCCAGTTAATTCAATTCAGGAGAGGATGCAAACCTATTTATACAGAATTATATTTATGACAGCAACCTATTTTGGAGACAGAGATGCTCATGGCAGTGCATGTTTTAAGTGCAGCAAAGTCTCAGTCCTTAACGAGCCCTCCTGAATCATTACCATCATCTTTTCAAAGTAGATTTCCCAGAATAGAAGTTCGTTTGTTTACCCAAAGTGCAAACTACAAGTCTCTTAATGTGCTTAAATGAGAAAGTAGAAGGAGCAGAGAGTTCTTCATGGGATCCTGACCTAATTAAGATAAAATGAAAAGATTCCCTTGGGTACCTGGGTTGTATGTAGGTTAGAATTTCATTCACATTCCCTCATGTGAAATCATGGACTTGTGTTTTGCAACTGCTAAAATACAACTTCACAGAAGACAGGAACTCCTTGGACCCTGTACGGGTGAGAGGTCCTCACTGAGCTGCGGACAGGTCATAATACACCAAGCATTAAGGACCATTTCTAGCTTTTTTCACTGTTTCTGCCAGCTGCAAAACTGGCTTTTGATTGTCAGTTAAACAAAAAAGCTGGCATCTGCAAGCCTACAGAATAATAATTTCTGTCCTGATCACACATAATGGCTTGGTTAAAGTTCAGCATCTCCTTGCAAGTCTGGACGCTAAGAAGACTTAGTTCTGAAAAGGTTCCAAATAGTGTTTTCTTCCTGCTGTTGTTCCTTCATTTCATGAAATGTTTCATGTGAAATATAAAAGTTCATGCCACTTGCCTTATTAAATCTCTTTCAATAAACCAGAATTTCTTCCAAATGCACAAATTTTACTTGGTTTATTTCCATATATTCTTTGATTATGGATGTGTGACTGTGGTTATGCAAAGTAAACTTTCTGTCCTAGAGAAAGTGTAAATCACATGTAGTAGAAAAGCTTCATGTCCAAGAAGTTTTGATTCTGGCCTCCAGTTTCCCTCAGAGCAGATGCTGGCCTCTAAGGCCAGTCCAATAAACAGGTCACTTGTCACTGGTCAGGCAGTATTGGAAAGTACCACCAGTTTGTTCTTCAGTTACTTAGCAAAACATGTTTTTAAAGCTTGTAAAGATGTTTCAGTAAAATAAGGTACTGCTTCTCAAAAAAATCATTGTAGCAGACATTGTATAATTTGACGTTTTTCATCTGCTCTTGTACTGGACACATTAGCTTTTAGTGTTAGTTTTCAATTTAAATTTTGGATCAAGGAACCCATAGGAAGCTCTAAAATTTCAGCAGTGTTACCAGCTCTTCAAAGGAAATTCTGCAAGGATGTGTTTTGTTGACAGCCTGGGAAGAAAAATGCAATTGAGTTTAGTCAATTCCTTGTATTGGATGTTCTTGTAATATAAATACATTTCTGCTCTGTGGCACCTCTTCCAGCTTCTGTACCTACAAAGGCACCAAAGCAAAAAGAACACAGTGACAAGAGTCAGTAAAAACTTTCTGATGCTCAGATGATACATCCATGATGACAGAAATTTTTTTTATGTTAACCTCATATAACATTGCAAAGCTTCATCTTACTCTCTAAGATATGGGCAGGCTTTTCTGAAGTGCTAGCAGAAGATAATCTTGTAGGAGTGTTGCTTAATATGATGTATTTGGAACAATCAATCAGGATCATTTTTAATGGAGAGCCAGGGCCTTTTGTGTTTAACCTGTAATGAAGTGTCTTTCTTTTGAAATTTCAATATGTTGGGGTTTTTTTTGTTGTTGGTTTTGTTGTTTTTTTTTTTTAATGAAAAAAGAACATCCCCACATTGAAATACTGTAGTTGGATGTGCTTCAGTGGTGACTCACCAAAGCTACTGTTCAGTTACATCATGTCCTTATTCTCTCACATGCACTGGATTCCCTGTTGGCACTTCAGCTTCCACAGAGCAGCCGAAGCTGGAAAGTGCCTCCATATTTCTATATATTACTCATAGGAAAGCTATGAGTTGTCATAGGACATGACATCTAAGTAGGAACATGAACCTTCTGTACTATCACTCATATGAAACACCCAAGTTCTACTGATTAAAAATATTTGGATTTTAACTGGAGTGTTTCAGCTTTTGAGTCATCATGGAAAAGTTTAGTATTTCAAAAGACTGAAAAGAACATTGTTCATACAAATACAACCACTTCTTTTTTTTTTTTTTGTATTTTTTTTTTTTTTTTCATATCACAGCAGCTCACTGTGGTCCAAGCTGGTAGCTCTGTGCAAAAGGCAAACTGCTGATTTACCATTGCCATATGTGCAGTATGTCTACTTATTTTCATTGCTCTGTTCTTCACCACTGAGTAGGACACAAGGGTGCTTTCATCCTGACCATTACTTTGTATTGTACAAAGCAAACTCTTTGCTTTCTACTGTGACTCCTTGGAAAGGTGTGTGGGCTACAAAAGGTACAAAGTTCCTGTACAAAAATATGGGGACCTTCAGTAAAAAATAGTTTAGCTGTAGCTAGGACACCTTTTGTTTTTTTACTAGTGAAAATGTTTTTAAGGAAGAAATATCAGGCAAAAATGTTAATAATGGAGGTACCTTATTCATAAGAGATTCTCTAGATAACTGCTGGTGTTAAAGATTGGATTCATCTGATCCATTTTAGAAATCTACTTTGATGGGATGAATTTTGCCATGAAAGTGCTTCTTTCTCTACACTGAGCATAAAAGGAACTTAGTATGACTATTTCAGACATAAGCGTCTGTATTTGTTCAGCTGAATCTCACTGTCATGTGTGAATGTATAAGATTTTATTTAACAGGGAATGGGAGAGAATAAGCACTCAGGGGTGTATATATATAGAGAGAGGTAGAGAGAGAGAGATATAAAAGGGGAGAAATAACAAGCTGGGGACTGAGAAAGCTGTAGAGAGAAAATCAGTAGCTTTTCTTACAAAGGAAACAAAGCTAAATCACACAGACCAGATTGTGAACTGCTACAGCTAATGAGCAGACACATTAGGTATTGCTGATGACAATGGGAATGTTTCCCTGAGCAACTGCTCACAATTTGCCCCTGAAATTTAAAGTGAATTCTAAAAAAAAATTCATCAATAAATGGGTGTAGGATGGGTGAAAGTAAAAGGAAAGAGAAAGAAAATGGGAAAAGAGATAGAGCAAAAGGTGGGAACAAACTGTGACACAGCATGCCAAAACAAGTTCAAGAACGGGGGACTATTGGAAGTGGGCAA
>BJBW01013439.1:25896-97121 GCA_004320125.1 Scolopax mira | reverse complement strand
TTCGGAGCTTGTCTCCAGCAGGTCCATGCCTAACCTGTAGAAATGTAAGTAGAAATGTAATTCATTACAACAAACCTGAATTTGTGCACATTTTTGTCATTTTCTTTGTTCTTGGACTATACCAATGATTCTTCTACTAGACCACATTCCAATTGTGAGCAGCTTTCGTAGTTAATTTATAATCAGATACCATGATTAACCAAACTCCAACAACTTTACATTAGCCAAAAATGAAGAGATTTCCAACATGAAGAAATTTCCAAGGTCTTTACCCTCTACGCTAGATGCTTACTCATATCCTCACATCCTTTATCCTTTTGTGACCCATGATTTTTGAGTAGCCTTTGCTTTACTGAAGCATGCTAAAGGGGTAAATCTAATGCCTCCTGTATTCTTGTGAAGTGAAGGACGCATAATAAATACCCTCATTCAGAAGTGATCATACTGGGTGGCTGCTTTCATTTTTCCTCCCCAGACTTGACACAAGAAAAATGCTGCACAGTCCAGGAGAAGGTTGTTCCAGTCCTGTATCTTATCCCAGACAGCTCACTCAAGCCAGATGCCTGGGGGAAATCATAAGCATAAGGCAAGCATGGAGTGATATTTCCACTGAAACTGAAGTCAGCAAAAAGCAGTCTGTGTGGTAGGCACTTTTTGAAGAGGTGCCTTTTTGAATAAAGGAAGTGTTTCTGTAAGATTATATGATAAATATGATGCTGTTTGCTCCTTTTGGGAAGAGTTAATTTAGGTTATTGTCTATTGGTAAAAAACCTACATCCTCTTGTAGCAGGAGAAGAGGAGAAGAGACATTGGAAAATTCTGAATGCTTTAACTGCTATTAATTTTTGTTTAAACTTTTCAGTCTGTCTGGCTTTTTCTGTTGTTCTGAGTATATTTGTTTCTCTAGGGTATATCTTTTATACTTGGTATTTTTACTGCTCCCTTTCAAATTACTCTGAGAGTAATTTTTTTTTTAGTGACCAGTCCAATTCTTCATGCTTAATTACATTCATGATCTTCCCCTTCTATAACCATCTCTCGTGTCTTACTTTAAGTTATTCTGTGAAGTGAAATATATTATTAAGTTTTGGCCCCTGAAATATACACAGTTTGTATTCATCTTCTTTTTATAAGCCCCTCTTTTTTTTTTTTTCTCTGTTTTATCCATTTTCCAACTCATCTTTGCATAATTTGGATTTTGAAATCTTCCAGGAAAGAACTTTGTTCCTTTATGAATATCTTTCAAGGATCACGCAAAGTTAATGGGTTGTATGAATGTTTAATAATAAGAAGAATATGGAGATGTATTTTTTAGTAATAATGTAAGTTCTGCAGCTGCGTGAATATTCTGTGATATTGCTGCTTTAAATGTTGACATTCAGGATCAAGCTTTCTGAAATAATAGACTTTTTTCCCCAGTTATCTGTATGACCAATATGGTGTCTAAATGCGTGTTAGGCATTGATTACACTGTCCAATGTGTGCAGGCAGACTCCTAAATCTGCGTGGTTGCTACCTACATAAATCTTACTGAAAGCTCTGTAGACAGAAGGGCTTATATGTGCATTGCAGGAGCCTGCAAATCAGGCACATAAATACCTGTCTACCCAGGAGTTTTCTTGCAAAATTACAGACACGGAAATGGAGGTTTGGATTAATTTGACGTGCTGCAGCAAAGCTGTAAACAAGGAAGTTGTACATCTGTTCTCTGAAGTAGACACAATTTTAGCTCCAATCAGACTGCACTTTGTGTACAAACAGTATCGGACTAAGCAGATTTGTTGACAAATTTAATCTGTTACAAAACTTAACATTTATTGGCAAGTTTAATATGACTTCAACTGACAAAGATTTTTTCAGCCCTCTAACTAGCTAGTTTGGGGAATTTGGGAATCATGGCTGCCCCTTCAGTCAGACCTCCAGAACACAAAGCTTCCAGCTCCCCGCTTTCCTTTCAGCCTGGGTAATAATGCTAAGGGAGACACACCATATCTGACTCCTTTCTTTTAAAGCTATGATGTTGCTGTCTTCTAAATGGCCAACTGTACCAAATCCCTGGTTCTGGGATCATTGGTTTCCAAACAGCTAATGGGATAGTTGGGTTTGTTACCATGTGAGCAAGTGGAAAAAAACACCTTTCTATTTAGATTTGTTGCTGTTAGAAAAATTCATAGAATTTTTTTACATCTTGCTTTCATGAAAAGTTGGACCTAAGTAGATGGAAGCACATGCAGGAAGCACTAACAAAGGTAGGATGTGGCAAATAGTGAAAGCAAGGAGGACACACTGTGCAGATTTACAAAGATTATTTAAGGAAGATGTTTAGCGGTCTCTAAGAAAATTATGCTTCACACTTGCAGGTGCACTGGCAATCAGATTTTACATTGCTGTGAGCAATGCTGTCGTTACCAGTAATTTACTGTTTATAGCATATAGCTCAGCCTCTTCAGTTTTGTCAGCCATTTTGAGCTGTGTTTAATAACAGTGTATCTAACACTTTCTGTGTGTAGTTTTTGGCTTCTTCACTCTATCAAGAATCTGTTGCACTGTTGTTATTGTTTAAGGGGGCATCTATACTATCATTGAAATGTACTTCTGTTTACATGGACATCACTGATTTTCACTTGAGGAGATATACCTATCAGATGGTTCTTTATCTGTCTCTATTTCTGTTGCAAAAGCCCTTCTGTATGAAGTAGCACAGCGTTGAAATAACAGCCTTGTAGTTCTTTTGACAAGTTTTTATAATGCTTGCCTTTATACTTATTTTAAATGTATATTTTAAGGCGCTTAGACAATAGGTTATATAAATAACTAAGTAGTATATATGTATTTTATGAACGTGTGTTTGGACTTACTGTTGTCCAACTGCAGTTCCCATGGACATGGTTAAAGTTTATACTGTTGGTGTCGGGCATTTCTTTTAAGAAACCCATCTTATGAAGCTGTCAGTAAAGATAGCATTTTTCTTGTTCTTGCCTACATGGCTTAAACCTAGCTACAGCATTTACAGTAAAGAAACTAAGGCTTGGTATTACATTTCAATACTGATAATGTATCTTCTCTATTTGCTTCCTTCTGCTGTCTTAAACCTTTTAAGATAGGGCTTTGATTACACATCTAAAATCTTAAGTGCTAGACTCCTTCCTTTTCACATTTGTTCATGTTAGACACCATTTTTTGTAATTTAGATTTCCCTGTTAATCCTAAGTACTCTTTTCATACCTCTTCTTCGATTACTACTCCTCCTAGTGCTTTCTGTATAAATCGCTGTGATATTCCATGCTGCTGTACCCTGCCCGAGAATGAAATCCTGACCCCAGGGAAATCAGTGGCAAAGTACATCAACTTCTCTAAGCACAGACTGTATTCCTACCAGTTCTATATTTGTCCATCCTTTTCCTTGACACACAACATTCTTATGTCAGGAATTTAGAAGGGAACATTTATTTTCTGCCTTTTGCTATCTAGTTCTATAAAACCTTGCATAGAAGTTGGATGAAAATTTTTCACACAACTGAAGTCAAGGCCAATTAGAGTCCTTTCCAGAAAAGAAGCCAGCACAGATGACTCATTTTTATGTTAACCAAGGCTTGAATGACACTGGGGAACATCAACACAAATGCCTGCAGAGCCCAGCTAGCAAAGTTCACTAGCTAATTATTTTTGTCTTGCTACAATATGAAGACTCAATCGTAAGTATATATCTTCTCAATTCCTGTGCTTGGTATTTTAGGCAGCTACTGAGAAAGATAAAGCTAGTATTTGAACATAGCTTGAAAAATAAAGTCAGTTTTATCACATTTTATCCATAAAAAGTGTTGCAGCCTTTTCTGTGTGCTCTGTAAGCTCCTCAGAGATATGCCATACTGTTAATGGTCTAGGCAAGAAGAGGTTTTTATTTTTATGGACAGATTTTTAATGTATATTTTCATAGTAAGATGAAAGTAGGGCATTGAGCTTCTTTAGAAAAAGATCCAGGTATTGTTGATTACTAATTGACATCTTTAGTTTGATAAGATTTTTTTTTGTCATAGAGAAGTCACTTATTTCAGTGAAGCTTAGTTTTTGGAATGAAATGCTACTCAACATAAGCAAGAATGGAGATGAGTGTCAGAGTCTTGCCCATAATTGATGTTTAGAGTGAAGAAAAACATTTTTATTTGTAGTTTTAAAAAAATTAGAATGATTAAAGATATAAGAAGGTATAAAAGGTGTATTTTTGTGAATTGTAACTTGTTCTGAGGGTTATTTTGTATATATTTTGTGAATTTCTCAGTCCTTATATTTTCAGCCTGAAGATATAGAGCATATATGTATTTTTCTGTATATAAATGTATCTGCTGTTATTTCTTTATCTGTCTAGCTATTGATTTGGCTGCTTTGTTTGCATTGTGTTTTCTGTAGTTCAGGACACCTGCACTAACCACCTGCACTTCACAGGCATCTAATAACTTATAATGATACTCTGTTGAAGACTTAATTACCTGTATGTAGTTGCTGTTTCTCAAACTGTTTCAGGATGTAATGACTTGAAACTTAAATTGTGTTGTAGTGTTTGCATGTATATGTGTATTTGTGTGCTCGTGTGAGGCTAGAGTGACAAAATGATCAGCAACTAGGTATGATCTTTATCTTGCTCAGTAGCTGCTCAAAATAGCTACGGCAGAAGTGTGAGATGAATTATAATTCACTCTTTTCCCTGCAAGTATCTGCTTTATAGTCAATATTCTGTTATTCAGCTGCATCCATAAAAATGTTGATTTTCTTAAATTTTCTCTAACAGAAGGAATTGTCTAATTTTCCACTGAAAATGGTTATGATAGAATTGCTTAAAAATAGATATTCAAATATGTGCCTATTGTAATATCTTATTTATGACAGAATCCAAGCATTGTGCCAGAATTGTGCCCCTTTTACATGGAAAAAAAAGAATTAAGCATCTGATGGCTCGCAGTGTGAGACTTGTCTATGCATATGGGACAGTTAGATGAATTCCATCAAGCAGTCACTGAGATTGTAAGGAACAAAAAGTTACTCAAGACTTTTTCCTGTTAGGTTTTGAATATCTTAAAGGAAAGTCTGTCTGCATGATGGTTCCCTGGACTACTAAGGGTTTCTGCCCTTCCTGGCGTTAGCAGTGACATTTGCTATCTCCTTCAGTTGTCATGACCTTTACGACATAACTGAGAGTTTAGTTATATTTTACTCAGTTCACTAGGTGATGCCCATCCTCTGGGCTTTATAGAGCAGATCAAGAACATTCTTCTTGCACTGCATGGAGAGCTTCACACAAGGTCTGTGTGTGTCGATGCATTAGTATTGCAATCCCAAGCAGTATACTGCTTTTGTTGAGGTACATTCTACAGTGCTTCTAGTTAATTGGTCCATAAGCGGTTTATAGAAAGAATAAATACAAGATCTAACTGTGATAGTTACTTGCCCGGTGTCTTGTGATCAGCACAGTGCAGACACTACAGTTGTGCTTGATGTTGATCCTTGAATTTTAGCCTTGATTGTCAGGGATGTGAAGCTGTCATGATTACCATTAGAGCTCCTGAGACACATACGCTGCCTGGAAAACTTTTTTTTATTGCAATTTGCTGGATCAAAAGAGCTGGATTAGGAGATGCTGCAATAATTGTGCATTTCTTCTTTTAATATTTCATACAAAGACAGTACCAGTATTTTAAAAAATAGTTCAGAGTATGCCATCACAGAACTTGAGTTTTTGGAGCTGTTGCTTGGTCTGATTTCCATGAGGCTAGATAATTTCAGAAAATTTCTGGATGGACAATTTCACTGGATACTGGGTAATATAATGTTTCCTCATTTCCTGATGGTGTTAATTGAGTATAACCATATAAATGTGTCCCTTAAAACCACATACAGATTGATAATGATGATTACAACATTTCTTTCTAATTGGAACTATGGGTAATCCCAAAAGAAGAATTTGGCAATACTAAATAAGTAATGTAATGTTACATATCCCATTTCTTCATGGACAGATTTACCTGATGTTTGCTTACATATAAACTGAAATGGAAATCCATTTTGGTGTATTCATTTACTGCAACTTAATAAAACAAATTTATTGCCATGGAAACAAGGACTCATTTTTTAATAAGCCACAGCACAGGGCTAATTTAAAGTAATCTGATAAAAAATAATTAAGGAAGAGGAGAATTCAGGTAATATACTCAGCAGTAACACCCGTGTGCTTCTTAGTAGTTTGTAGACCCTTCAGTAGGAAGTGGCTAACTTGTTAGTCTGGGTGTTGTGAATTGTGTTTGTCATCTTTGGGAACTGAACCATTTGCCTGTGTCCCTGAACCAACAGAGATGGATTTTTCTCATTAACTGAGCCCCAATAAGGTAGTCATTGTAGACTTTTGAAATGAATCTGTATGTTTGATGTGGATTATTCATTCCACTTTAAAAAAGCCTTTGGCTAATCATATTTTAATGACCTAGGAGACTTCAAGGGAACTATAATTACTATTCAGAAAATAGTCTATATTTTCTTCTGCAGTGTGCAGTTTAATTAAAGGGAATAGACCAAAAAACCAAAACACTAAGTTTGATTAAACGTAAAAATATTTTTATTTTAAATTGAAATTTCTTAGTGGAGGAAGAGTTATTTCAATAAAAAGAAAGTAGTTGCTTCTAGAAATTGAATGAAAGCCTAGTCATTAAAATGCTTTAGTTTCTGAAAATCACTTTGGTTTTGACATTACTTTTTCTTTGGTATAAGTCTAAGTTAAACGATTAAAAAAAGTCATGTTAATTTTCTCTCAGTTTTAAGGAAACTATGATAATTCTGTGTTGAAAAAAGAATTAGTTGTATTTCATAGTATTATTTATTGGGGTTGTGAAAGTTGCATTTTATATATAGTATATACTCTTCATATATATCTAGAGAGCAACTGTTTCTTGTTTTACTGTGGTTTTCTCCTGCTATATTGGAATACATCTGTGCTTGACCATAAAATAGAACAGAAACACCCAACCTGTCATCTCTTGACATGAACTGTGTCTGTAATTGGAAATTAGCAGCAACATTATGCTGTGCCTTAATTAATTAACCATGAGTGGCAGGTATAACTAGCCCAAGACTGGCGTCAGGCCAGGTGCTGTAGGAATCAGTGGTAGGATTTGTCCCAGTTCACTGTTCTAATGTAGGCTTCACCAGCTTGAATTGTTTTTAGCACATGTTTAATCTTTGTTCCACTATGCAATGCAAAAATAGCATAAAGGGTAGTTGAATGTTGAAAACACTGAATATTCAATTTAGTGGAGTTAGAATGAAGGTATGACTTTAACTGATGTACTTCTAAAACATGACAGCTGCTAGCTACATAATAAACATTTATATAATTTTAAATTTGTCAGGCTATAGAAGGACTGTGTAAAATTCCATCTAATGTCTGGTCTCACTTCTGACCATGCATCCTTTTCACTTAAGGTTGAAATATCAGGAGGGAATGTATTTTAGTTAACCCTAGACTATTGAGGGCTCTGATTCTAACAATCCTTTCCTCAAAGGCAAGAAAACAACAAAAAAACAGAGAACACCAACACAAAAAAGGGTGGTTTGGTATGATTTTGTTTTTAATAGAACATGATACCTCGTGGCTCTCAGTTCTTCATGGAGAATTTAGCCAAGGAAGGATAATTTCCAGTTACACTGTTTCAGTTACCATTAGAATAATAAGAGTGATTTTTTTTCCTCCTAGAAAAATCTGTCTAGAAAGCTCATTTAAAATATTGCTGGTCAGATATACTCAGGTGCTGGTGTAAATGGGGTTTATTCAGAAAGGCATCTTTTGTAGAAAGGTATGTTTTCTGTATCAAACAATAAACTTGTTGTGTGGCTTTTTGAAAGCTCTAGATGAGTTGAATTATACATTAACAGTACCGTATAACAATTCAGAAGTATATGAAGGCAAGTTCAACTTGCATCTTCTATTTTTCAATTAAAAAAAAAAAAGAGAAAAGGTGATTTAAAAATTTTTTTTCAGAAGGATCACATCAGTTTAGTTCTTTTGCAGAAACAGATTGTGCAGTTGTAGACATGCTCAAATTAGTGGTTTATCTAAGTTGGATAAATATTACAAGATCGTAGCATTAAGCTGCTGGATTTCTAATTAAATCTTCATATCCCATATAAGGATGACTTTCTCACTTATACAATGTCAGGTCTTACAGGAACTTGGGATCAGTTATAGGGTTATTGAACGCAGCAGAAATGGTATTTGTCAATTCAGGGAGGACTCATCTCAGTCATAATAACTGTTTTGGGAGATTCAGTCCAAATCTGTCTAGGTATGTAAGAGCCTAAGAAATTTGTAAAAGGTACTGAAATAGCTTAAATCTGTGTACTCTACCTGGAATCTTCTCTTTGAGATATGCTGGAGTAATGTTCTGTGTCTATAAATTTCAACGTTTGCCTTTTTTCTTTGGTTTATAATCTGAGTATGCTTGTTTTCATATTACTTTCCTTTTTTTCTGTTTGACAAATCTTAACTTTGTAGCTGTTGTTATTATTTGGTAGCGGGTAATCTTTTTCGTAATGTCTTAGGTATTTTCTGATTTTTACCTGCCTTGTACTTTACCAAGAAAATAGAATTAGAAAAATTCCCTTATTCTCAATTCTTTATCATAAGCAAAACCCTGAATATTTCAAGATATGTTTTTCCAAAAGATTCAAGGTCATTTTTCTTGAGAGTTTCAATTTAACTCATACGCTTTCCTCACAATACCTTCAGGAGGGTCCCAATGGGTGATTTTCTGGGTGATGTGAAAGAGCTAAAAACCCGATTAGACAAATAATGTGTGAAACAAAACCAAACCAAACCAAAATGTTTCTTGAGCTTTACTTGTGATAGCAGAAGCACTTTCATATATTCATATTGGCTAGAGGTGCTTAAGACAACACATTTGTCTTGCAGGCATTCCTGTCAACTCTTCCTTACTTTTAATGTGTACTCAAATGCATTTATTACAGAATCACAGAATCTTCATGGTTGGAAGGGACCTTTAAAATAATTGAGTCCAACCATATAAAAATAAACAGGAAAACACACAACACAAAGAATACACAATACCAAAACAAAAAACCCCAACAACCCATTACCACAACAATCATCACACTCAACAATCTCAGGCCCTAGAGAATGCCCTGAACTTTTTGTTCATTAGTTTTTATAACTTTTCTTACATTCTTTCCACTAAAAGGTGCATAGATAACTTAGCAGCAATTGTAATATAAATGGTCTTTTTTGGGGGGGGGGGGGGTTGGGTATGGAGGTGTGTGAAATGAGCTTTGTACTCTGTCCCAAATCCATTTTAAGCTTCCCTTCAGATAAAGTCAGGGGGACAGGAAAGGTGGAACATAACAGAGGAAGGAAAGATTAGAGATTCCCTTGAGGTGATTGCTTAGTTTCTTTGTGTGTAATTCTTGATTGCCTTACTTTGGAGAGAATGCAAAACCTAAATCCCTAAAATCTCAGAGCAAATAAATTTCACTTCACGCATTTTTAAATAGTAACAGGGTATTTTGAAATAATCAGAAATTGACCAGTCCCAGGATGCCACTTCAGGTGTCCCTCTTTCAGATTTACAAAGAAACTACATTACAGCTAAAATATATCTCCTGTGTCTTCATTGACATTATTCAAAATATGGGAGTTATAAACATTTTGCTTTCAACTATCCCACAAGGTAACTAAGCTATTATTAGATATATTTAAAGGCTTCTAGTTGCCATTATGGTTGAAATATTTTATTAACTTGTGTATCTAGCTAGTTTATATGCTTCCCAAACTACTCTTGGATATTATTTGAAAATTCAGTTTCTCAGGGGAATGCAGAATACAGCATACTCCACTTACTTATTTTTCAGTTTATTTTGTCCTGACTATACATGGCATGAGTGTTATTACTGCTACAAATTCCGTGGATTTAATTTCTTAAGAATATATAATAATGTCTCAAACAACGATTCATGCTTTTTAAATGAGCTATACTAATTATAGCTAGCTTTCAGTGTAGAATACTGTAGCTCAAGTAAATAGTTGCAAATAATACAGAATAGGTTTAAAGTGTTGTTTAGTTTGAGACCAATTATTGGAGGTCCATTAGTCCTTTGCAGAACTTCCAAAGAACTCATGGACTTGTGTTACTGTATACTGTGGGAATCATATCCAGGAAATTATAGATGTAACTAAGTTACCTGTTTTGAATTATCCCCTTTTTTGAGTGCGTGTACTTTTCTTACAACTGCCCTCATGTGAAACCATCTTTCAGCAAGAAAAATTGTACTGGATTTTCTTAATTGCTTGACCTGATTTTTTTCTCCATATGATTTTTTTCGTCATATGATTAATGATGAAAATATGATTAATTGTCTTAATTACTGTAAATCATGTTCATATATATCATAGAGGACTCAAGATTTTGAATGATGAAGTAAATTATCTTAGAATTAATTATAATGTTGTATTCATCCCTTTATTTTGCACCTAAAGCCATTCTTTTGGCTTCTTTCTTTCAAATTACATTTCACACAGAGCAAGAATCAGATTAAGCCATCTGAACAACACTATGTCACATTTAAAGAAAGCATGATACAGTATATTTTAAATTTTATATCTGTTCTCCCTTGATATACTTTGCAAATAACAACTAAAAAGTTACATGCATATGTTTATTAGAGTACATGAAAAAATATTACAGAAATTCTTTTCAGATTTTTAGGTTTACTACTAAAACCACAAAAATATCTAATCTTTTAATTTTAGGATTTATTTTGTGTATTATTTTACAGTCTTTCAAGATACATAATGTCAATATAATGTGATAGGCTGACATATGTTTGGAAAAAATGTTGAAGTACATCTCTTGAAATAAATCCAATTTCCTACAAACTTAAGAGAGTTTTTATGAAGTAACTTTTTCTTTCCCTTTTGTTTTGTGTAGCAGGTAGACTGTGAATGGTTTATGTATTGTTTTGTTTCTCATTATTGTTATTGTTTAAACATTTGATCTTATTTTCCATCATTGTGATTTGTGAACTGGGAAAAAAGTCTGAATTGACTTGATTATCAAGGTTATGCAAATCCACTGCTCTTAAAAGAAAATCTCTGTCTCGCAGATATTTTTGACTATGTGGATAGGCCCCTTGATGAAAATAAAAATGGTTTTCTCACAAGTTATTTAAAAACAAATTTGTAACTTCATACTCCCATCTGATGAGGTGAATAGAACATGGAGATGCACAATTTTTTGAAAAAAGCATATATACATGCCCTGTAATCTAAAAACAACCGACTGAACAAAAAACCTAACACTTCCCAGCTGTCATATCTGACAGGGTGCAAATCAGAATTGGAACTATGTTTATTTATTTGCTTTACCCTGGTGATAGATATATCCCCGAAGGGGAAGAATTGAGAAACTATATGTATAAGGCTCAGTAATGTTTTTGTGACTATGGACCGTCAAATGAGTCATAGACATTTGAACAGCCTTTCCTTCCAATTAAGGCTTTACCCTGATCACTGATCTGGAGATTTACCTGAACATAGTAATAGTCCCTTTACATCTTAAGGCTTGTGCTATAAAAATGCTGCACTGAGCAGAGTTTGGCCTCTGCAATTATATGGAGAGTCTGACTTTGTGGAGAGGAGCATCTTTATATGCATGTGTACAGAAAAACAACCTAAGGGAATAGATATCAGGATTCAGTACTATTGCCTAGTGAAAGACTGCCCTAACTGCTGCTGTCACATAAGGAAACATAAGGTTAATTTTTTATTCACTTCCAGAAAGATAGAAAATTAGCTATACCAAGGCACACACAGTTCTTTTATTGCTAGAGTATGAGGAAAGATGTATTTCAGAACATTTATTCCTGTTTACCTAGTTGACATATTAAATATGTGATTCTTAAAGCATGAATTCAGAAAAAGTGAAGACAGAATTGAGAAAGTATACGAACAAAACAAACGCAGAAAGACACGTTAAATATATAATGCAGTGGAGAAAAGTGGGATCTTGTAGTTTCCTGACAAAAGTTGTTGGAAGATGATTTCAGGAGCTTTCAGGAATCGATACCGAATGTAAGATAGTTGTTGAAAATTAACCAGAAGATAAACAGTCATGAAACTTTAGATCCTTATATTTGTAACTAAATAAATCACAAGGATACATGGTTTCTTTCATTTCTGAGCTGATACCACAAATGGTGTAAAAACAATGCTCAGTGTTTGAAAGAACCAAGAACTGCAGAAATGATTTGTGAATTCCTATAAACTTGTAAGAATGTAATAAAATTAACAAGCACATAAATAAATAAAAACAATTCTGTAAATGTTGAGAATTCAAGAGCTAAAATTACCTCTTGGCACCTTTTTTTTTTTTTTTTAAAGACATTTCAAAAGAATTCCTTAAAATACCAGTGGCTTTGTATTGAACATCATACTTAAGGAAGAAAAAAAGGTAAATAGGGGGGTAATCTGATTCCAGTTACAGTGGTCTTTAAATTACTTGGGATAGTTAAGTCAGGAACACAGACATCACTCATTTCAAATAATGCTACCTTATAAAACTCAATTGCTTATTTCTAGTGGTAATAGTGGTAAAGAGAATGCAAGTCGTAAATGATCAGTTTAAATTGGGAAATCTGCTTGATATTTATTGACATTGCCTGTTCTCTTGTGTATCTTTAGAATAATGTGAGACACTTTGTGAATTTTCAGTTTGTTGACAAACAAATTTTCCTCCATTCCGCAGACCTTGGCTCAAATGGGAATTTGGTATAACATTCTGTTAAGATCCCAAAGGAGAAAAATGAGACCTGCACTTTGACTTAGCTCTGATTTTTAAATTGTTGCAGAACGAGAGATGTTATAAAAGTCCATTCAGAAAGAAAGAATTCTAGTCTAGATTTGACCTTAAAGTGTAATCATAAATCATTATTAGTTGCAGGGAGAGGCTGGACTGAACTTCTCTGATGTACTGTAATAGCAAAATGATGGTTTTGTGACACAGATATGGTTTCAGAGAATATGACATGAAAGATGATTTGCGAGTTCCATGCTAGCCAGTTTCTAAAGGCTGCTGGTTTCAGCACAGTGCTTGGGTACAAAACCTGTTGCAGTGAAGTTGTACATTGAGAAGGGTAAGAATTCATGCAGTCCCATTGCCTTCATACAGGTACACATTTGCGTTCTTTGCGATGCCACTTGTAGTTATCCTCTTTAAAAGGAACTGTAACCAGAGAAGGTAATGGTTTTGCTGATATTTTTTTTTCCCCCCTCTGGCTTTTCTTTCTTTTTTTTTTTTCTCAAGTGCGTAGCTCATCCTGTAGACTGTGTTCAGTGCCCGACAGCAACAGATGGGATCCAGAGGGAAACTGGTACTACCAATAACAAGGTATCGATCTTGTTGGGATCACAGAGCCGTGGTGGGATGGCTCTCATGATTGGAGTATTTTGATAGAAGGATGCAGGATCTTTAGGAAGGTCAGAGCAGGAAGATGAGTAGAGGAAGTTGCCATTTATGGGACAGAACATCTGAATTGCATCGACCTCTGCCAGACAGAGCCAACAGAATGTTTTATGTGTTAGGATTAAAGAGAGAACAGGCAAAGGTGACATTATACTGGGTGTCTGTTACAGGCCACCTGACCAGGAAGAGCAATTACCTGAGGCCTGTACAGACATATAGCAGTAGTCTCACATTTGCAGGCCTTAGTCCTTATGGGGAACTTTAGGAACCCTGATATCTCCTAAAGAGGTAACATAGCAAGACATAAAGTGTACTGATGACAACTTCTTGTTCCAAGTGGTAGAGGGAACCAATGAAGACAGGTGCTCTGCTGGATCTCCTGCTCACCAAAAAGGAGGGGCTCATTTGTAATGTAGAGATTAAATGAGGGTGAAGGGTTAAAAAATGCTTACAACCCTGGACTTCAGGAAAACAGTCTTTGGCTTTTTCAAAGATTTGCTTAGAAGAGACATATGAGATAAAGCTCTAGAGGGAAGAGGAGCACAAGAAAGCTTTTTAATATTCAAGGATCTACTCGATGCCTAAGACAGATCCATCCCAACAAATAGGAAGTTAGGCAAAAATGCCAAGAAGCTTGCACAAATGTACAGGGCAATACTGGGTTGCACCCACAAGTGCTGAGGGATCTGGCAGATGTCATTGCAAGTCCACTGTCATTCATCTTTGATCAATCATGGTGATTAAGAGAAATGGACAAAAACTGGGGAGAAGCATATCACCCCTATTCTTCAAGAAAGGCAAAAATGAAGACTGAGGAAGCTACAGGCCAGTCAGCCTCACCTCGGTTCCTGGGAAGGTAATGGAGTAGCTAGTCCTATCACATGGATGACAAGAATATCATCAGGAGCAGTCAGCATGGCTTCACCAAAGGGAATTCATGTTTACCAACTTGATAAACTTCTGTGATAAGGTGATTGGCCTGGTAAACACGGGGAGAGCAGTGGATATTGCCTACCTGAACTCAGTAAGACCTTTGACATTGTCTTCCATCAGATTCTCATAGACAAGCTGTGAAGTATGGGCTGGATGAACATACAGTGAAGTTCACTGAAAAGTAGCTGGACTACCAGGCCAAGAGGCTGGTGATCAGTGGCGCAAAGGCTCATTGGATGTGAGTCTCCCCCTGGAGTGCTGTGCCCAGTTCCGGGCTCTACAATAGAAGAGGGACATAGAGTTCAGCAGAGGCCACTAAGATGATGAAGGGACTGGAGCATCTCTCCTTTGAGGAAAGGCTGAGAGACCTGGGACTGGAGAAGAAGAGGTTCAGCAGGGAGCGTCTTATCAATGTGTATAAATGCCTGAAGTGAACAGAATAAGAAAGATGGAGCCAGGCTTTCTTCAGTGGTGACCAGTGGCAGAACAGAGACAATAAGCACAAACTGAAACACACTCTGAACATCAGGAACCATTTTAATACTGTGAGTGTGATCCAGTACTGGCACAGGTTGCCCAGAGAGGCTGTGGATTCTCTCTCCTTGGAGGTATTCAAAAGTTGTCTGGACATAGTCCTGGGCAGACAGATGTAGGTATCCCTGCTTGAGCAGGAGGGGTTAGACAAGATGGCTTCCAGAAGTCCCTTCCAACCTTAGGCATTTTGTGAATCTGTGATTCCTATAGGCATTAGCCTTTTTCCTACAAATCAATACGTCAAAAAGACACCCAAGCTTTTTTTTTTCTTGTTCTGTTTTTGTGTTGGCTGTATCAATATCTTGAGTTGGAAGATGTGGGATGTTTGGGGTTTTTATAGCTGTTTCAACTGCTGAGCAAAAGAGCAGAGAAGGTGTAAAACTAGCTAGATTACTCACTGTCAAAACACTTCAGCGTTATTAAATTCACTGCTATATTTCTTTAGAGCAGCAGTATATGTCTTGATGAATTAAATATTTTAAAATAATTACACCATTAAAATTACTTTGAGACTTTGTATCTTCTGTGTTTGCCAAGTGTAAAGTTGGAGCATAAGAGAATTAGAACTATACTTCAGCATAGCAAATGATTCCTGCATCCTACATAAAAATGCTTTTTATAATGCTGGTGGAATTTAAAGGCCAATGTATATTTGGCCACTAGTGGGCATATAGGTCATATCCAATTATGTGAGAAAATTAAAAGTTTCTATAATTTGAGGGTTATAATTTGAGCTTCAAAGACATGATTCATATGTGTGCTGTAGTCTGTGGGGTTTTTGAAAACGGCGTATACTACACTTTTCCCATATAAAGATCTTTGGATCACCATTTAGTAGTGACTGTAGACAAAAAGCTGGGGCAGAATTAAGGCTGTGTGTTTCACTTTTATTTTTAAGATGACAAAAAAAGTTTCTCTTTTTTTGTCCTATTTTGTTTTTGTCACCTTGAAATATTGAGTAAGTGTCTTTGGCACTATGTTAAGTATAAACTAAATAGACTTGTATTATTTTGTTATAATTTTTCATCTTTTTATCTAGACCAGGTGAATATATTTTGTATGCTTGTACTATTGGTGATACGGTGAGCAACCAGCACCAGTTGTTAACTCAAAGATGCTCAGAGTCAAAGTACAAAGTTTTATCCTTTGCATACACCGATTTTCTTCATCATGTTTACTTCACAACTCCAGTGCCTGAGTTTCTGGGAAAACCATCCAGTGTCATCCTGAAATTATAGAGTAGACAGTGTTGTGCTAGTGTGAATCAGATTCTGAACCTTGTAGTGATACTAAGTGAAGAGTTCAGATTTTTCTACCTCTTTCTTTGGTAGTAACATGAACTGCATTATACAGGTAAGTTTATTTTACTTCAATGAGAAGAAGTGCATCAGAGAAGAAATAGTGAAGGCATTGGTAGATTGTGTTTTATTAGCTGCTTTTTACAGATGAGGAAAGTATCAATCAAGTGTCCTGTGTTTGATATGGATTTTCTGCCTCGTATCTAATGATTGATACTATTACATTTACAAATTTCTTCCACGTCTTTCAGACACACATACATCATTAAGTCTGCTGGATATTTTTCTTTTCTGTGTGAACGTAGGAAGCTCTATACAGACATAGACTCCTTTCTCTACCCTATGCAACATTCAGATACAGGTCAGGGCTCCTGAAAGCTGAACAGACACATCTATGTGCCTTTTTTTTTGCCCACCTTGCAGTGCTGCTACTGATCTGAAATGGGAGATAAGGGTTTGGGATACTTCCTGGCTTTCATCTCTGCACAACTTCTTCTGTATAGATGTGTTTGTCAACTTAAAGAATTCCTCAGTAAAACTCAGTGACCACAGAAGCATAGAGACTATTAAATGCAAAACCACAATGCCCAGCAATCCACTGCCAGCCTCTTAAGTATGCCAACAATTTATTTTCTCATATTTCCATGTCAGAAGACTACTTATTTAGCCTTATATTCTTCCTCAATCTTACTTTACTGTTCATGAACTTGGAAAATTCAGTCTCACAATGCTTTGTCTCTGAGTGGATGAACTTTTCGAGAAGGAATTTTCAGCCTCTAATGGTTAGAAAACTGCTAATAACCTATCTAAGCACACTAACCATAGTATGCTTCAGTATCACTTAAAATTCTCAGTACAACTCAATTGAATCATAATTACAGTTAGAGTGAACAGTGTAAGCTGGCTCTTACTGAATAATAATAAAAAAAGATTAATATCATGAAGTAATGTAAATATCTCTAAGTAACATAAATTGATCTCATACTGTGGTGACTACCTATACATTATTTCAGTTTCGTTTTACTAGCATGAAAAAGCTAATCGTTAAAGTCTTCTTTTCCCTCTAATAAGCCTAGAAACTCTTCTGCATATCAATTCGGTTTAAATAAACCTTGTATTTTTAAATGTGTATCAAATGTCTATAAATAATTATCCATGAAGCATTTTCAGTTCTTTGTGGATAAGCACACCTAGTTCCTCATCTCTGAAGACTTTTCACTTCTTGCATGTTAGAAACTCATTTGTTTTCCTTCAGTCCACTCATAATGATCATCTGCAATAATAGGATCAACCCATACAGCATCTCTCATTTAAGAACAAATCTAAGTGCCTGAAATTACAGCTTACACATTAACATTTCATCTCTTCTCTGTAATCTAATTCCTTCTGAAGGACAATAATACGCTCTTCAGTAGTGATACTGCCTCTGAAATTTGTCATTGCCATAATACCTTGTACTAAGTCACCAGTGAAAATAATTAATGACATCAGTCCCAAGATCAGTTATTAAAGAACATCTTTGATATCTCTTTCCTGATAACCTATCTTTCAACACAACTTTTTTTTTTGTGAGTTTTTTTTGTTGTTGTTGGCATTTTCTCTTTATGTGGAGGGGGTTTTGCTGCTAGTCAATTCTTTATTAATTTTACAGCCCATTTGTAAAACCTGATCTTTTCTACATTAAAAATAATTTCTTATGAGGTATTTATATCAGAGGTTTAGCTTAAATTTAGATGAATTGGCATGAATGTATTGCATTTGTCTGAAAAGTGTGATAAGGCAACAAAGGCACAGTCTCATATTTGATAAAACCATGTTGATTTTAGTCTACTTCCCTCCATGTACAATTACTTTGTGATTTCATTTCTGAGTTACATCTGAACAGCAATCAAAGTAATGAGCTTGTTGCTGAGGCATTTTGCTTTCCTTTTTTTTCCTCTATAGATACTTCTGAAAGTAAGAATAGTAGTAGGCTTTCTATTTGTTACTCATAGGCTACAGTCTCTACAAGGAATGATTAACTGAAAATTTGCTACCAGAACTCTATAAATATCCCAGTTTGTGGATTTTCTTGTCCTTCAGTTTTATCAAAGTAAACTTGTTTCTCCATTTGATGCAGTAATTTTCCATTGCCCTATCTCTAGATAACTAATTTTCTGCTATTTTAACTTCCTTAGAAAAGTGCAGTTCAAATAATTTTATGGCCATTTGTATTTCTGACTTTGATTTATGTAACTCAATGATCTTTTATCCATATCTTTAGAAATACTTTCACTTACTCTTAAAATTATGTCTTTCCTGCTTACTTATCCAAGTAGACTGTCAGTCTTCTGATTTTCTCTTATCTTCCTGAGGACTGCAGATACTGCCCTTTTACTTAAATTCAGTGCCTCCACCTCCACAGTCAAATCTTAGGATTATTCTGTCAACTTGATTAACCATCTACCTAATTTTTGTCTTTGCCATACTAAAACCCAGTTCCTTAGGTTTTGATCTGTTTCTCTATTGGCTGCCAATTTGAAATTAAATTAATTATCTTGGCATGCCTCAACCAAATAATTATTTTTTTTTTCACAGCATCTTCAGTCATTACCAGAACTGCATGAGTGACTGATAGATTTAAGAATTGACTGAATATTCATATCCAAGTAAACCTGAGACTTACCATTGCGGATTGATACAGATCGGAAGATAAAATCTAAGAGGTTGGTAGGAATTATAAAAGTAACAGTAACTTATATATCTCACAAAACTTGCAAAAAAATTTAACTGTTTCCCATCCCTGACGTAGGAGAAGTATTAATATATTTTCGTTAAGTGTTTTTTTTTACACAAGGGGAAAGTTACCTTTATTTAATTAGGTGGGGGTTTTTAATACAGTACTGTACTACCATCTTTAATCTTAATTTCATCCTTTCTAAACTGTATATTATTTCAGACAGCTGTATCCCGATTGAAAATGGTTTTGCATTTCTAGTATTCCTTTAATGAATGGTTTCTTACCTTTAACAACAATTTCTGAAAACAGTTGTTTATCAGTGCTGAACTCGTATTAGCAAACAACCATTTGAGTTGGTTGGCCTCTTCGCTTTCATCTGAGGGTACAGTTAATATACTAGCTGAAATTTTTCCCAGAGTTGTGCTCATAAAAACAGCAGAGCTCGTCTTTGTCTTAGTATTTCTTTCTCCATTGCCACAGTCTTTATCAGGGGATTTCTCTTCTGCTGTGCAGCTTAGAGATTTTAGTAGATTTTCAAAGTCTTCTTTTGCCCCCTGTTGTGACCCTAAAAACCTTGATTTCTTTTGAATTAATTTTGTGTTCAGACTGCATTTGGCATCTCTTTAACAGTCCATCCCCAAAATTTCACCTGAGAAGCAGCGTAGTCTTTGGCTGCAACTTCAGTTCTTCTGTGATATCTTTTGTGAAGTAGCAGTAGTTCCTCCAGCTTACGTTACCCACTTCTAGATAATGTATTTATGGTTTTATGATCTCTGATTAACATATGATCTTACTACTTCTTACTCTTGCCAAGTGTTCCTTACATATATCAAACTATGAGATTAAACATATATCAAACTATGAGGGTGAATGGAAATAAAGAATTAAGAGCCCACCCAATCACACGTTTTCAGGTAAATACATCTTCCTTTGAAATACAAAAACAGTTGTGTAAATAAGAAACATGAGAAACAGTTAAAGATTTAAATTTCATTTATAATTTTTGTATTTTTTTCTGAACTTTGCTTTACCAGTTAAGTCTTTCTTATTATCAGTGCTGAAATTTTATCTGAAGATATAAATGTACAAAGCTTAAGAGTTTCACAAGATAGTATACATATTTATAATAAGCACTTTTTTAAAAAAGCAGGTTGTTGTTGTTATTTGACATCTGCTATGTAGCCGCTTGAGTTTTTTACTTGGCTTTAAACTAATAGAGTGATTTTTTAAGATTTGAAAATCTGTTAAACACTAAACCTTTTCCTACAGTGACCATAATAACTCTACCTTATTAAACTACTGCTGGCATGTCTCAGCTTAGCAGAGAATATTGTTGCTACTGCAATAAGTGATTTATTAGTTATCATTTCTAAGGCATGTGAATAGTTGCCAGTACATTTTACACCTGCAATGGGAATATCAGATCTTTCAAGACACTTCCAGCACAATTGTAAAAAGCCTGTAACAAGGAATTGATTTTTGAATAAGTTGCTGTGGGTGTAACTTTATCAATGTGTCAGTGCACACAATGTAAAATCCATCCTTATAGTGTGCCACTAATATACCCACTCTCTGCATTGTGTCTTTTCATAGACATATAGAAAGGATTTTTCTACTAGGAAGAAAAAAAAGTAACCTGAAGTAAAGCAGCCTTGCTGTCCTACTTGTTAATTTGTATCAAGACAACTAGTATTAACTTCCTCCTAATATAAGAACTTGACCTTCTAGGTACTCATGATGCAGAATCACATCAATAGTCTCTCTGTGGAGAGACTGTGAAATGTCCACATGTGAAAAAAACAAAAACAAAAACAAACAAACAAAAAAAACCCCAGTAGAATTTGCTTTTTGCAGTGTGTTACTTATTTTGCACAACAGTTGGTATTTCTGTAAGACCAAAATGATACCTGTCATTTAGCTAGAAATTTTAACTGTGATGATTTTACAGTTTCAAGTGAGTTTTCTGGTTGCACTGTTTAACTTGGCTTTCAGATAGTCTTCACAGGCCCTACCACTCTGAGTCATGCATCCAATCAGGCTGGGAAGCTTGATCTTGTACTTTGAGGTAGCATGCAATTCAAATTTTTCTGGAAATATCTACTTGTGCATAGAAGTGTGTAATGGTTGGTCGTACAGTGAAGAGCAGGCTGTGTCAAAGCAATCATGGAAATTCAGCATTAATGACCCTGTATTAGTAAAGAACAAGACTTTACACTGTTTTGTCTACTTTTAAAGATTTTTTTTAAATATACCCAGATACTTGATTCTGTCTAATAAGTAATGTTACATTTAATAAATCAAAGTATGATCTAATTTTATATTGTAATGACGGCTTAGTATCTGCCATTTTACTTAGTGTTTAAGGAAGTATTAACTTCTACTTTTCCTTGCTTTATTAAAACCCTGTTAATTTGACTATATTCAGTTACACATAAAAATTACCAAGTCGTTTTGCATGTTATTGCAGGTTGAGGCATCATAAGTATCAAAAGCACAATAAATAACAGACTGCTTACCAAATTTAGCAAACTACAAACTTTTTATTCAAAAGTTAATGACAGTTCACTGGATAAGATAGAAAGACTCCTAAAATGAGTAAACAATGTGCAGTGAACATCATCACTGTCTTTGGGGAACATATTATAAGTTATGCAGGAATGGGATGATACTGGGTAGAAGATACTCTGAAACATAATGTACTTCCAAAGGGTATCTGAAATAAATCATTATCTGCAGACTCCTAATCAAAGTGTACAGTCTTTCGTTCAGGCTACCCCAAACTTAGACTAGCATTTTAATTGTGTTTTGCAGAGTGGATCATGTTCAGTGCAAGCTGTGAGCTGAATGGAAAGAGATGGGTTTCTAGAAAAGCTCGTGTCTGAAGATCTAGGTAAGTGTCAACTCATATATAAAAATAATTATTCCAAATGGAAATTTTATTTTTTAAGTTGTATTTACATGTTTCTTTCTCTAAAATGAATCAGTTTCCTGTTTTGAACTGGTGATATAGATTACTGGTCTTCTTGTCTGAAATTCAGTAAAATAAAGTAATCTGTAATTCAGAGCAAGTGATTTTAGAATAGCTCCATTCTTTCCTGGTCGTGGTAGCCTGTTGGATAAAATTAGGGCTGCCAAAGGATTGTGTCACTAAATGATGTGGGTCTGATATGGCGAAGCATCCCTTTTACCTCTGAAAGACTGAGTTCACAGTGTACTTCTCTGTTACTCTCTTGATTCAATATATGTTAAGTTTCATAATACTGTCTCACAGTTTTCTGTCACCTACTTCAAAGTTAGGTATGTTTATACTGATTTATATTATTTGTTCTTCATAAAGAAAAAAATTAGGCTCAGAAAAACGCTTTGAATTCTTTTGCTGTGTATCTATGTGTGGTTTACCCTCACTGAGCTTTTAAATGTTGATTTTTACAAGCCTCAGAGGATGTTTTCTGACCTGCTGTGTCCAAGGCTGTCTGATTCTCAAAACTTTCCTTTTGCTCTTCTAGACTGAGTTGTTCTAAAGATTCTGGCAACTTCACTATTCAGTTACCTGATAATTTAGGCCCATATGTGGTTTCATCTTGTATATCCTTTCATTTAATATCTGGTGTCACTGTAGCCAGTACTAGTACAAAAAAGAACTGAGACTGGGGGTCAGAACTGCTAGATATAATATTTGTGTTCTGTAAAGAAGAGTGTTAAATAAAAACTATGGGAGTTTGGAAAGGAACGTTGTCTTTAGGATGACAAGATGTGGATTTTAACTTCAGTTCTCTTTGAGCTGAAGTATGGCTGTAACTGGCAAGGAGAGATAAGGCAAAGGAGAAATAAGGGGGTAAATAAGACTTGACTTTCCTCTTTCACTCTGTCTCCTTTGCATCCCAGGACAGTTGTAGTGCTTGAGCATGACAAATCACTTACTGCTCCTTTGCTTGTTGTGTCATGGGAGATATTTCATAAAGTGTCAGGGAAGATACAAGAAGGAAATAAGTCATCATTATTTTAAACCAATACACGGAACAGAGTTGTTCTGACAATCTGTCTTTGAAACAGTAAGTATGTACTCAGACAGTTACAGGTTTGGGGTGTTTTCCTTCCTTTCCTTTGAATCAAACAATAAACTTTGCTAAATTATTCTCTTTTTATTTCAATTCACCCTAAGCAAGAACTTGTGCTATGGACAGTAATGTTTTAAGGCATGTAATTTGTTTGTAATGCAGAGGTAATTCTGCTTTCCCTGTTTCCTTCCTCCAAGCAATTGCTAAAACACAGTTACATTATCAGTGGAAAGTAAGTTGCCAAGATGGAGTCCTGAGGTGACACAGACTGTATGAGGAAAAATATGAGTTCAAGATCATGAATGTCATTTATCTTGCCATTTTTAACAAGTAACTCTATCCTTGATTTTTTTTTTTTTTCTTTTCTTAATCAATACATTAGGAAAATAAACCAGTGGAGTGAATTTTCACAGATGTTACTGCATCTCTATGACAATGAAAAGTTGTTTCCAGAAAGTTTATGTTGCATAGTTCTTTCTTATGAGAACTTAAAATAGTTACCTTCAAAATTCTTTGATTATTTTAATCAGATAGAAAAAAAAACCTCAAACAACCTAAGTAGTGGAAGAATATTTTTTTCAAACTATTTTTTCACACAGAGTAGACAATATGAGTATCTTGGAAAATAAACATGGAGTTCTTCATCTTGAGGACTTATATTGGCATTCAGTTTTTGATGTTAGGTCTAAATTGCAGTAAATATAAAAATGTCTGGGTAAAGCAGCAATATCTAAAAGCAGAGACTAAAAAAATATGTCTGCTCAAATATGCCCTTACAACTTTCACAGTTATCTGTATTGTTGGAATGAGAAAGGAGAAACAACACAGTGGCTTTAGGGTATAATCATTAGCTACTCTCTTCTGTTGAACAAGACATATCATTTAAAAATCCAAACTTCTCATGAGTGTTTTGGGAAGATCTTGAATAGAGGTACATTTTGAATGATACATTTTATTGCTATTCCCTCCTAAACTTGCCTTTATCTGCTTCAGCAGCATAAAAGATCTCATAACTGCCATTGTGAATGAAAAATAGAGCTAATTATATTTTGAGTCCCAGCCAGCCAAATTAGAAATGAAGACAGGATAAAATCCTTCTTGTTTTTGAGAATTTGTTTGCGTGAGGTTGTGAGTTTTGAGTGTACCTAGCAGGAACCTGAAGTGTGTAGGGATGTGCTAGAGTGAGTGCAGGACCTTTGACTCACACCACAAGCTTCTAACCAGCACATGGATCTGTGCAGCTCCACTCTCATGGACCCTCTAGACATAACACTAAATTATAAATATCTCTTAATTTCTTTTGTACAGAACCAGTGCCTAAATTAGGACTTCAGTATTTAATTAGTGATAGAAAACGTAGGTCTTTAATCATATGCATTAGACTTGATATGCTTAAACGTTTGCCATACAACATATGCAAATAAAGGGTCTACAAAAGGAGCTCTTGTACAGGCAAGGAGCATAGTACAAACCTTCCATGATCTGTTCCTAAGTCTTAGAATTATGTCTAACTTTGTTTTGCTTACCCACCTTTTAAAGTAAACACTGGTCTTGTAAGGATTTAATTCCTAAGCAGAGTGAAGACATGGAAATAATCCATCATGTATTCTTACAAATTTCTCAGTGCTGCTTAGAGCTGGAACTGAAAAATGAGCCCCACTCTTCTGTGCATAACTGTAAACATGAAAGTGCTTTGTATATTTACAGTTAAAAAGATCAAAAATACAGAGGCAAACTCTAGAGTAGTGGGAAGTTTTTTTGGAAGAAGAAGTAATTCCGTGACAAATTGTCTCCCTCTCCAAATCAGTGAATAAAAACACTGTTCTAGCCCAGTGAGATTTAGCTATGGGAATAAGAATGCATTGCCATCACTGAGGGCGTCATCTTACCAATGCTTACAAATACATAAAGGATGTGTGTCAAGAGGATGGGTTCAGTCTTTTCTCAGTGGTGTCCAGTGACAGGAAAAGAGGTAACAGGCACAAACTTCAACATAGGTAGGAAGTTCCATCAAAACATGAGGAGGAACTTCTTTACTCTGAGGGTGGCAGAGCACTGGAACAGTTTGCCTGGAGAGGTGATGGAGTCTTCATCTCTGGAGACATTCAAAACCTGCCTGGACACCATCCTGTGCAACCTGCTCTAGGAGGACCTGCTTTGGCAGGAGGGTTGGACTAGGTGATCTCCAGAAGTCCCTTCCAACCTCTATGTGATTCTGTGATCAGATTATGCAGCTGGTTCCCACAGAGAGGTGAGACCAGCTGAGCCCCCAAATTAAGTCTTCTCTTCAAAAACACTGCCATGACTGTAGACTAAAGAGATTTCTGTAAAATGGGCAATCAGCCAAATGACAAGGTAATTATCTTACTCTGATATAAATATAACCAGTCTTTTCTTTTTCTGCATACAATTTGGATTCTATTTTCAATCCTGCAGGTGCAAGGCCCAAGCATTGCTCCCTTTATTATAGAACACTTGGTAAATCTGTATTCTTATAATCACTGGTGCTATAGTCAATTCGGTCTGTTGGGATTGGCAAATTCCTCTGGGAATGGCCATTATTTGGCAAAGAATGTGTGTGCAGCAGTTGCGGTGGCATTATGCTGTGTAGCACTGGAAAAAGAAAGGAAAGGGTTAGTGTTTGAATAATTTGAGGATCTTTTGTGAGGGGAAAAAGAATGCAGAAAATTTATTAGCAGAAAAGGAAAAATAATTGCAAGTAAGAGACAAAGAACAGGAAATTCAATTTCTGGGAGAGATGGAAAGAGAACTTAGCCTTATGAAAGAAAAAAAAGATAAAATGACATCTTAAGGACAATCAGATGTTTAACACAGGTTGTTGTCTGTAAAACACTCATGAACAGAAAAAAAAGGAATGAAAACGGAATGAGATGATGTTGAAAACACAAAGAAAACAGGCTGGGAAAATCCAGACAGCCTTCACTAAGCTGTAAGGTTGACCAAGCTGAAGGCAGAGGCTGTTGTGTCAGTGATTTCAAGAAAACTAATATTATGACAGTGTTAATGGGTCATCCAAGGACCAAATTCAGCCAGTTCTGATCAGTTTCTTTCTTATAAGCAGTCACATTGGTTTTGGTGAAAATACATACAAAGTAAGATATTGTGTGTGTGCTACAGCATGATCCTAACATATTAAAAAGTACATTTTCAAAGTAAAAATGCCTGCAGTAAATTTTTATGGCAAATACTTGAGTATATGTTAAGCATATTAGACAAACTTTAATTGTGTTCTTGCACCAGCATATAGACTTCAAATGCAATACAAAAATTATTGTATAATAATAAACAGAGATAAAAAGTAATTGTTGAAGGGACGAATTATTATCCTGGAGATAAATACATCAAGCTATATGCTCAGTGTATTGAGTCCACTGCTCCCTGAAGCATAGCATTGGTGATGCAGTAAAATCTCTCAACTCCCTGGAGTCAGATAATTCTCTTTTTTTAAAAATTATTTTATTTTAATTTTGTTGTAAGCCTGAACCACCTGACTAGGTGATTTTGGTCAGGAGTTTAGTAAAAGTAAATAAAAATTTTAATTTCCCTGGTTTAAATATCTAGGCATGAAACGTGAGATTCAGGTGTAGGCTTCTTTCTACTTCCATCCTGTATTGAGTATGAGTCACATAAGACTCTCCTTCTGATGTAATCATTAATAGAATATGTATCAGCACTGATTATTTTTTCCCTGCTCTTTTGGAGCATAATGTAAGAGAGAAAATTTAGAGTGCAAGCGTTAAGTTTCTCTATCCAGCGTCTATGAACTAAGTTGTTTCTCTTAGTTGAGCTCCTAGCAGGCTCAGCGGTCCATCATTCTAATGATCAGTCACTGTTATCCTTTATTAAATCTCTGGACATACCTACCTTAATAGCTGTTCTGCCTAGAAATGAGAAAGAGGAATTAGGTCTACCTCAGGGCAGATCTATCCAATTTCTGTTTTCTGTGCTTATAGAAATAGAAACAATTATTTGATCCTATAAGATCATCTGTTAGAATTTGATATTTTGTAGAGTCGTAGGTTGGAAGGGACCTTAAAGATCCTCTAGTTCCGACACCCCTGCCATGGGCAGGGACACCTCCCACTAGAGCAGGTTGCTCAAAGCTCCATCCAGCCTGGCCTTGAACACCTCCAGGGATGGGGCACCCACAACTTCCCTGGGCAACCTGTTCCAGTGTCTCACCATTTGTTGGTCTTTGTGAGTTCTTAGATTTAACCGATTCTGGAGAATCAAATGAGAAATAACATGTTTTGAAATAACACTAGATTTATTTTTTTTTTTAATATTGGGGATTAAAGGATGTACAGAGAGTTTTGGAGCTTGTTTAGCTGTTATTTGCAGTTTTTCAATTGGTTTCAGTTAGGAGCAGGATCAAACCTTTCATATCACCAAATATTGGTGACTGGAAAAGCTCAGAGAAATAATGTTCTTGGGATGAAAGGAGTAGGGAGAGTCCATGGTATTTTGTGCTGGAATTTCTATTACAGAAGAATGGCAGAAGACGTGAAGTATTTGAAGGAGGAAAGGCAAGAAATATAATGCCAGGTAAAATGGATCTGAGAGGCCAGATACAAAGCCAAATACAAAGTGTGCATGATACAAGGACACTTTAAATCCTAAATTATTCTAGAGTTTTAATGAATAGTCCTGTTAACATTCTTTATAAGCTAAGTAAATCTTCTTCTTTGAATTCTTCACAGATCTCAGCTAATTTAAAAAAATTACTTTCTTTTGACAGCTATAGTAACATACGGCTCTTCATAAAGCAATCATGTTGAATACATGCAATGTAATATTGGGATATAAATTTTTTAAAATGAGATGAAGGGATCCAGAAACATAATCTTCTTCTTGTAATCCTGTATTAATCCATTCTGTATTGCTAAGGTTTTTATTTGAGTGTGGAGCTCACAAAGATTCTGGCAGAAGCAAAAAAAAAAGAGAAAGAAAATGAAAAGTCTTCTCTGTATAAATCCCCAGAGCTACACCTATAAAGAATTTTTGCAATCTGCAAAGAATGAAACAGCCCTGGGAACTAATCTCTTATTGCATGGATTTCTCTTCTTTTTTTTTTTTTTTTTTGTCCTGACCTTGGCTTTTTCACAGTCCCAGTAAGTGTGTCTCTGCCTCGTGACGAGCTCGCTGCTGGTCCTGGCTCTCAGGGCATGCCTTCTCAGCGTCATCTTGCTGTTTAGCTAATCCTGTGCTGAGACCATTCAGACACCGAAAGGGTGTTCAGTTTCACTGGGCCTGCAGAGATGACAACTCAATTGATTTTGTGGCATGTGATGAAAATGCTAATGTTTAATTACCAGTGCTGTTAGTGAACTTCAGAGTAGGGTCTGATCTAAGGATCACACATTTGCTTGGAGCTGCGGCCCGCTTTAAAGGCTAAAAATGCCATGAGTATGTTTGCCTCTAGGCGTTTATATATAAAAACTGGTTTAAAGAAGGTTAGCAAAGGAGAAAAATCTGGTTTGTTGTTTTTTTTATCTGAAATTTGAAACAACAATGATTTAAATATTAGAAATGGTATGAGAAATCTCATAATGTGGAAGTCTGAGAAACTGTTCCTAAGGGTAGGTAATATTCTAATTTTTACAGTCTGGCTCTCTTACCATAAGAGAGACTCTAATGCTAAACACTACTAGTGGTGTTATTTCTACAAGTTTTATAAGCGAAATATCTATTTATTTGAAACTGAAACACGTGATTGGACAGCTTTGGATAAAGCTGGCGTTACAACGGTCCTAAATCTAGAGCACTGAGCATTTTTTTGCTTGTCTTATATTACTTATGTACGTTTCTGATTTTCAGCAATTTTAGATTTACTTAAAGATATTTTTTGATTATTTTTTTTTTCTCACACAGGGAAATAGTTCTTTCATTTCTGGGAAAACAGGCCTATTCTTGGGACACTCCTCCATCTTGTGAGGGCAGCTTGCCATATTACATTTCGTAAAGGATCTTTGTTCACAAACCCCACATTTCCTGTGTGCCTCTCAAAACAATTTCTCTCCATCCTCCCTTCTATTGCTATTCTATACTCCTTCAAGGGACAGAAGACTACAGAGACATTCTACTTGTACCAGGCAGAATCCTATTTTATTTCTGCTTTCACAAATGGCTTTTCTTCCAATCTACTAGCTACTTATGATCAGCTCACAAACTGTCTTCATTTTGCTATACCATGAACTATTGGTGGTGGTTGCCACAGTACCACACTGTAAGTGCCATCAATTAAAAAATAAATTTTACATCCAAAACACTTGATAAATGTACAGATTTATGTTATGTTTTGGTGCCTTTCTTTGCTGTTGCTGACAAGATTTTATTTAAACAATGTATGTATTTATTGATAATATTCTGTTATTAACACTGTGCTACTCTTAGTGTCTTTTAGCATCACGTTTTGATGTTTGCTCAAAAGCACTTCTTTGTGTTATTCCCCAGACTTTACAGGTGAAGACTGTGGAAGGTTTCTCAGCTAGTATTTTTCTCCCACAGCCCTATTTTTCAGGTTTCTGAGAGTGCCCATTAGGCTTTCAGGGTTTGGATATTTTTATGGTAAATGTTCATGCCATATATTTTTAGAGTTTGGCAAAAAATGCTGCGTTTCTAAAACTATCCTTATGCTGCTTGCTGTTCACTGGCTGATTTTTTTTTTGTTCGATTTTTTAATACCTTTCTGACTTCGATATTTGCTCTTCATTCTCCTTTTTTCAAGTATTTTGTATTGTATATTTCCTTATTTTCTGGAATTTAGCTGGCCCTATGAATTTACAACTTTAATGAATAACTTATTCTTACTGTGAACTTTATATGTATTAATAAGAGTAAATAAATGCATCATTTTCCATAATTGAGCTATTAGGGGTGCATGGAGTAGAGGTGGGGTGCACAGCTTGAATCACAAAACTCCTTCTAGTCCTTGCTGCACCTTAATTTATGTGGACCCCACTGTATTTTTCTTTGCTTGTTGACTTGAAAATTCTGAATAAGAAGAGTTTTGTTCTATAGTTGCAACATATTTTATGGTCATGAACAGTGGCAGCATTTTCTCATTTTTCTGTTTTTAGGAGGTCAGAAATTTCCATCTGTATTGATGAAGCATGTGTGATTCTTATTTCATTAATATTACCTCATTTTGATAACTGTTTTTATAACTATTGTTTCCAAGACTCCATGAAGCGCGTTAATTGGATTAGAAGTTAACAAAAAAGAAAAAAAAATCTTTTAATATATTTCCTTATGTAGCATGTTACTGAAGATTACTATCTTACATATCTTGTTTGTACACACCTCATTTTGGTTTTAAAATAATTATTCTTTGTAAATTCTTAACGGAATAAGGCAGTATTGTTGGGGGGGGAAAAATTGAGGGTATTTATATAAACTTGCTTTCATTTAGTTTCTGTTCATCTTCATCATAACAATGACTTTATTAAAACAGTGGCTTCTCATAAATGGGAAGAGAAAACAGGCATTTGAACAGATGGGCTTAATAAAGATTCTGAAGTGTATCTGCCACAAATGGTTGAGCACTGCTACTAAAGCAGGACTAAGATATGACTGAGAATAAAGAACTTCTAAATGGTTTGTGCTCTCAGTAAAGAAGTTTTAGATTAAAAGGCAAAGGTTGTGATGTAAATGTGCATAGATCAAAGAGGACACATAATGGAACCTTACTATATAAAAGGAAAAATCCACTTTCTTCCAGAGTAATAAAATTGCAGTATGCTGCAGCGGGAGAACAGCAAATCCTGTGCTGTTTTGTTGTTTGGTTTTTTTTTTAATTTATTGCCACTCCTAATTGAAATATAGTTTCTGTCCTTTGTCTCAAAATACTTTAAAAAAAAAACCTAAATGGTTTACAGTATCAACAAAAATAATTTTATTAAAGCTTTAAATTTTCATAGGTATTCCTCTATGGCTCTTTGTGCAAGAAGTTGCTTTTATCATTCATTCTCTGTTATAAACCTTTTTCTTCCCAATAGAGCATGGAAAAATTAAAATGAGTTATTATACCACCATGTTTGGAAGGACAAATCACTTCAAATACGTATTTACTGAAAAAAACCAAAAAGCCGGAAGTACAATATATTTTTTTTAATTACCAGAATTTGCTAATTCGAAACTGTCCTGTTGCCTAAAACCTAGTGAAAGATAAAGATTAGCACCTCTGCACATTTAGAAGTTGGGTGTGCTCTTGATGCTTCCTGCATTTCCGTGGTAAGGGAATTAGACTAGAAACATTGTGTACTTTTAGTCTCTATATGTCGATGAAGAGTCCTTCACTGCCCAGGAGCATTCCATTTAGTGCTTCAGTTTCATTTGCAGGTAAAATTAGGTAAAGGTGTAGATTTCTTAGTGTTTCATTTTGAGATGTAACTTGAAGTGTTGTCTCCTTCCACTAAAACATTGATTCCTTTTGTTTGCAAAATTTCCATAATGGACACGTCTCCTTGAAATCTTGTAACACGGTTTTATATAACGAAATATATTGTTAGTGAAAGTATGAATAGTTTGGCTGAGAATAATTTTGGGGCAGATCTTCCTTATAGCTATTCCAGTGGTTTTGTTTAGAAGCATCCTATTTAGTTTGAAAATCTTAGCTATTTTTTAATACATTCACTATGAGACCTGTTATTTCCTCAAGTACAGATTTTTCTTTAAATAATTAGTTTAAATCTCCTGGGGATATAACTAGCTGCCTTGTCTCAGTTACCAAGATTAGTTTATTTCAAGAAGAATCTTTATTGAAGCATTGTCACTGTTTATTTTGTGTAGCTATGAATTTAAATCCAACAGCTTTACAATGAAGACAAATGCTGTTGACTTATTCAAAACAGATAAATATGAAGACACTGCCTAGCGCATGATATTTTTAAGTCTGGTGCATTGCACAAAAGCTGTCAAGAGCTACCATAAGGCTCCACTTGTGGAAAAGTCTGTTTGGTTTTTCATGAAGGTACTTCTTCCTATGAAACCTGAAAAAGAGATCTGTAAATGGCTCTTTCTAAAAGAAAGTTGAACAAACAAAGTCTCACAACATTGTATTTTGTGCAGGTCTATGAATCTTGTGCATCTCAGGGGTATGTTCTCCTTCTCCCTTGTATGAGTTCAGCTGGTTTTTGGAGGCCATCTTGCTGAAAAGGACTGTTGTGAGGAAGCTATAAGAAGACTCAGCAGTAGCTCCTTTCGCCTTTGCTTGGAGCAGTGACTGAGATCTGAGGCTCTGGTTCTTGGCCCCCTATCTGAGCTAAGCTACAGCCACAATGATGTTGTGTCTGTACCCCATCTTGTAACTCCCCATCCAGATCTGCATCCCAACCTGCTGATGTGGCTTTCTGGTTTGGCCTTGGGCCTGCCGAGTGTTTGCTGGGCTCTTGGCTGATCCTTGTTATCCTCACCAGACCTGGTCCTGACCCTGACTTACTGCGTTGTTTTCCTGGCTCCTTGTCAGGGAGGCTGTTGAGCCTGCCTCCCTTGTGACACCCAGCTCCCAGGTCTCCTTCCCTCACAAGGCAACTTACCCTTGCTGTTGACTGATAGTGCTAACAGAAAATAATCATAATTCTCTCTGTTTCTGTTCTTTTTTACTGTCACCCAATTACTGAATCTGTCCACTTGTGACCTTGAAGCTGCGTAAGCAAATACCTGTGGGTACTTGTGTTCTCACAATTCCCTGCTTCCCAGGTTTAAATCACTGCATCCATCATGAAACTGTATGTTACTTCACACTAATGGTTATTTAATTAGCAGCAAATTGAAATTATCTGGATGAATTGTCAGTGGCAATGATTTAGCTATAGCTCTGTTAGCAGCAGGGTGAAACATAAAGGGAATGGAGCATAGGGGCTGTGCTGTCAGCTCTTGAAGAACGATGAGAAGGGCACGATTGCTTCTCTCAACTTCCCAGTACCTTTATTGGAATGAGGTAAAGATACAGTTTAACTGCTTCAAAGACTGCCACCATTTTGGGATGCTGCATGCTTAATTTGACAGTGGTCATTAAGAATTAAGCAGCTAGGCCATTTGCTGTGATTCTCCTTGGAGGTTTTATTATCTGAATTATTGTGCAAGAAAGCGTGCAATTAAAAATGCGAATGTTCTCATATTCTTGATTCATTTGAAGTGAAGACATAAAGTTATCTAAAAAGAAGTTAACAAGAAAAAATAAAATATATTGTTAAGTAAAACATAGAGGAAGACACAGCTTTGTTCCCTACAAGTTCAAATAGTCCATTTTATCAGGCATTTAAAATAAGTATCTCTGAGACAGGAGACGTTTTAAGAAAAGGATGCATATCTCCATTCTCAAGACATTAGATTGTCAATATTTTTTCTTTGCCACACTCAAGCATGTAATAATTCCTCCTCCATAAATTGTCTATATGTACTTTGGTCCTGTATTCACCCATTATTGTTGTAAACAGTTTTTAAGAAAGCATGTCTTCATAAAAGCTCTTTAAAACATTTATTGGATTCAAGGACAGGAAAATAATTTGTATTCAGAGTACAACCTAGAGGGACTATACATGTTTATTTGCATAATACGGAAGCATAAAAAACAAAGACCTTATTCTGTTATAAACAAAATAAAATTGTATAGCTATTAGTAACGGGTGAATACAGGACCAAAGTACACATAGGCAGTTTATGGAGGAGGAATTATTATATTCCTGAGTGTAGCTGAATGGAATATTAAAAGGGAGTTCCTGGTAGAATTATACCTACAAATGGTTCTTCTTTAGCTATCAGCTTATACTTAAAGAAATAAAGGGGGAAACAAATCAAATTGGTGCATCCAGTGCAATATAAAGCACAGCCAGATAGGGGTCAGAATTGTAAGTTCTGAGTAGTAGCAGACTAAAGCCAAAGCAATGTACCCTTGAAACTTCACATGATCTTTGTGAAGACTGAACAAAAGTATACCCAAGTTGTACCAGCTCTTGCTGCCACAGGCAGGTGGGTGAGCATGGCATAGAGCAGGGCAACAAAGGACCCCCAAGAGAATTTTAGGAGGAAAGCAGAGGCCTTATAATATCTTGCTGCAGCAGTGATCAGCTGAGAGAAGATGCTTTGAAAATCAATTACATTAAACATAGTAACGAATGACTTATAATGACTTACAGCTTTTGTTGCTTACTGTTGAGGTCATTTGATAATCCAGCATTTCTAGAATGAATTGCAGCTAAACTAGAAAGCAACTCTGGTTTTGCCAAGAGTGCAGAGCACATTTGTCACAATGCATGCAAAAGGACAACAGTACTGAAATCGAGATGGAAAGATTAATGTCTTAGTTAACATTTCAGGTTATGATAGGAAGAAATTTACATGTGACTAAAAGATAAATGAAATTTCCTTAAATAAGAATGTTGATCAACAGACTGAAAGTGCCTATTTAAACCTAGGAGAAAGCAAGGAAAAAAGTGAATACGACATTCAGACCTTTACTAACCCAGTTATGAATTTGCCTGGGAACCCACAGAAATGTAAATCAGGTTCCATCTAGTTATTTGTGGTAACTACACCCTGTCTGTTCAACCACTGACTCATTAACTCTGCTGCAAGAGCTATGTTCCAAGGGAAGTTCACGCGTTTAATACATGTGATGCAAGTTAAGTCATTCACAAAACTTGCTTAACAATATCTCCCATGTGAAAGCTCGAGAGGAACACATTTCTGTGTTTTAAAGGTAGCACAGGAAAAAAAAAAATCTAAGTGTGTTTTCTTTTGAAATCTAAACACCAGTTAATACAGCCTGAAGACTGGTGTTAACATATCAATATGTCAACTGTGTGATGAGAACAGAGTCAAATAGGTCAAAAAACGTTTCTGAAATTCAGATAAGTTATACTGAAAAAAACATCTGAAGGAGCTTACTGTCTTTTCCACTTTCTTCTTACATGTTTGACTTTATAGGACTAGGGACAAAGCATCACTTTCTTGTTTGTTTTCCAAGGTCTTGTATTAGTTGATTATCTGAAAGTGAACTAAGGAGCAATAACCTAGTGAAGTATCTGTTGATCCCAAACTATTTAACTATACCCCATTGTGTATAAGGACTAAACATAAGTAAGTGCAAAGCAACTAACTAGATGTTTATTACACACTGATTGCTTTCTTGTTTATTGACTACACTAGACTGTGAAGCTATTTAGGTTTTGAGAAAATTACGAAGATACAGTTTTGGGAAGGATTGCATAAATGAATGCTATATAATGTGGGGGAAAAAATGTTCTTTTTCATGTTAAAAATGCTTTCATTGTATGTATGGCTCTTCAAACAAAGCCTAAGTTTTTCAGGCAATGGGCAGGTGACCTCAAGCATTAAACATTGCTTTCTTCTTCCTTTGATTCCTCAGATCTGTGCACAGGTGTTATTTTTATGTGACTGTTAATGAAAAGAAAAAAAAGTACATACAAATAAGAATACACATACAGGGTGGGTTTTTTTGGTGAAAAGATATTGGTAATTGCTTTTATGAACCCTGGTTTTATGCTGAGAGTTGTATATAGTACCATCTCATCAAAGCAAATAAACTGAGAAGGAAATCTAACTTCTAAAGCTTGAGTGAGCAGTTATTTTCCTTTGAAGATTATTTAAACCATAAAGTTTAGGTGCCAGTTATGGAGGAAGTGACTTAATTATAAACAAAGAGGGCAAATAGAATACTTCTTAGCAAAAATGTCAATGAGATGTGTTGTGGTGTTATACAACATCACATGTTTTTTATCTATCGCTGAACCCTTTTAGATCACATCGGAAGAAATCACACAGCTCATACAAAGACAGTAACAACAGATTAGCTAAAAGCAAAGACATTAGTTTTTCTCAGAAGCATCTCTTTCCAGACTTAAATTTTTTTTGGAGAAACTTAAAAGTTCTTTATTGAATATAGGGAGAGTTCTCTTTTTGATTTCAGCTTCTGACCTTGGTCTAGACTGAGTAGGCAAAGGGTAGTTGCATTTACATGATACTTAATGAGTATACATAGACATCATATGATAAAGATATCCAAAAATGGTTGTTTTAAGTTAACTAGATACAGATACTTGGAAGAAGATTTTTTTTTGCAAAATTTTAAGAGATTACTTTAATAAACACAAATTTTGGAGAGTAGCTTAAATAAGACAGAGATGCTTGTAGAATTTTTTGCATCAATACCAGAGTAAGAAGTTATTTTCCATGTAAACTGGTTCTCAGATTGCCTTGTTCCTTCAGAGTTAATTAATGATAATTGCTGTCATGTACTATATATTTATGGTAGTGTTTACAGAATGGTGGGTGAATATTATGTAAAATGTACTTCATGCCACACACTTGAGTTTCAAAGTCACTGGTCACCAAAACCACTGTTAGAACTAAGGATAGCATTTTCAAATATGTCAGTATGAGTTAAGGCTCCAAAGATGAGAGAAGGGGGTGGGTTGATTAAATATAGGCTTTAATAAGATATAAGTATTTAATTTTTAAGTTAAATTTTCAGTTTCCAATTTTTTAGTAAAATCACTTCTTTGTTGGGGGCAATTTATAATAATACACATGAATTTAAAATGGTTAATTTGGATTTAAATTATTTGAGCATGTTTTTGACTATTTAGGTAATCTGAACATAAGCTATAGTAAAGTAGATGATTTAAGCTCCTTGCTGAAGGAAATGGAGTTTCCGTTGTTGCTCAGTTCAACTTCCTCTGACACTGCTGCTGAAGAATTTGGGTAACAGTAAGATGATAATGGAGGGGAGAGTTGTAGAGATACAGAATAAATTTTGGTATTCTCAACTGGATTGATCCATCCTTGTGACAATGTCAAATGACTGTACTACCAAATGGATTAATTCTGCAGTTAAGAATTGTTTCTCTCAACTGAGGGGAAAAAAAAAAAAAAAGACATTATTGCCCTGTGCTAAATTTTGTTCAACCCAACTATCAGTTCTAGGGTGGTCACTTAAACACAAGGAAAATAAATAGATAAATAAATAAACCCTACTTTCTGGGTGTCTCCTTCAGAATACTTGCCAAGTAATCACAAGAGAGTTTTTTCACCATTAGAAATTGTCTCTGTAGCAAATACTAACAAAGGTATCTAATAATATCCCAACAAACACGGAGTTCAATAAAGCTTTCCTCCCCGCCCAATTCTGCTCACTTTCTACATTACAGTGAGGTACTCAGTCAGACTTTTTGTCTTTCTCATTAACAGACAAGATAGCTACCACATTCTCATTGATTTTTTTCAGTGTTGTTGCGATTTGATTGACAGCCTTACCTATTAGTTCCTTTTATTTTGAGACCTTGAAGCCACAATGTGTTAACATAATTTAAACAGGATCTTAAGCCTCAATATATGTGGTTAAATCAAAGTCTGTTTTTGATTTCAAGTATAATATATACATTCATGTAGCAGATTGCAAGATTTGTTTTTTGTTTGTTGTTGTCAGAGTAAGATTTATTTCACTATACAATCATTTTATTATTGTATTATATACATTACCTGTAAATTTGCAAAAATAATGATTTGTTGCTAGAAAGAATGAATTATACGTCTCCCAGATTGCTTTACTTTTCTAACTAAATAAGGTATGAGAAACATCATTTTACTGATAAAATTTTACCATTTGGCTGTGCCATAATAAAGATTAAGATAAATATGTTTAAAGTCTATGTTTTACTAGGTGTAATTTGGCAGCTTTCTTGTGAAGTAATTTAAGTTACAGATGCTTATACAGTCTCTTTAAGGAATTCAGTTACTGAATGTCGTATGGAGATATCTGAACTAAAGTAATCATGGTCATTAGCAGCTTGACTTTGATTTTTTTTTTATTTTTTTTTGTTGCTGACCTTGCTGTGTGAGAAGATAAACATACTGTATATCTGCATCTATACATGCTTGTGCGTATTCAAACATGAAATCTTTTCCTTTTTAAGCAGTCTTCAGTAGTGGAAATGATTTATATGTATGTATCTGTCTGTCTGTGTGTCTATGTAAAAGCAAATTTGCATGCACCAAAAATTTAAATCCTAAATTTCTGTTAAGAAATATTCCTACTTAAACATCCTTGACTTCAAAAAGACTTCATAATAGTTCTATAATACAGATCTTCTGTTGACTTAAGATTTCTAAAAAAATTATTTTTCCCAGAACACCCTTGCTCAGTGTATTTTCCAGCAGGTTTTCTTTGTTAAATCACACACTACACAATCCAAAGAAAAGAGAAAACCTGGTGACTGTAACAGGAACATAGGAAATAAAACAGATGGGGAAAAGTGACAACTGGGGGGAGTGGTGGAACATCAGTAATCTAAAAAGCAATTGCTGGAATTAGGAACTTGTGGGAAGAGATCTGAAGGAAGAATGAGGGAAAGAATATGTACTGTAGTTAATTTAATTTAAGAGAAAAAAAAATCCATGCATGGAATTACAAGCATAGAAATGCTTACTTAGTGATAATTCCATAAGATGAATGCATTTTTGTGGGAAAGGATGTTGATTGTATAACTTGGATTTAGATGAAGTATCCAGGAGTCAACCAAGATCTCTGGGCATATGGAAAACATCTTGTCTCATGTGAGATAGTCATACTTTGTGTCTCCCTGAGGTGTCTAGTGTCCCTACAAACGGTGAGGAGGGAGGCTTCTTCCAGACAGTGATGCAGAATGAGGATTGCCCTCTGCAAGTTCTTGCTTTTCAGCAGCCAGAAATTGTCACTCATCTTTCATATGTAGGGTAACCAAAGGCTAATGATTTGAGTAAATCCAGGCTGTATCATACTGGAGGTGCTCAAGATCCATTGCCATCTAGTGGATTTGGATTATCACGTATGTTCTTTCTTATAAATGTTCCTTAGTGACTGAAACAAGTTTATAAGAAAAACAATTTGGAAAATTTACATCCCTTGCCGGTATTTTAGCTGTATCGTCGTGCATTTTTTGTCAATATTTCACTGGTGATCAAGAATTACCTTTCAGTTTGTGAATTCAAGTGGCTTAGAACCACTGTAGATCATCAATGTCCCCTTTTCTTACAAGCGATTTACGGAGATTTGAGCAATGATAAATTCATGGAGCTCTACTAAATGTGTACATCTTCTAGTTTTTCCAGTTGTGCTTGATAATGGTAAAGTAGGGTACTGTGTTAAGTCTTCCTGTTGGAGATCTGTAAGCTGCAGAGCCCTGCAGGGTGAAGGCTCTGGGAGCTGTGACTGCAAGGTTGGGCACGCTGGTCAGGATGAGAGAAGGTTGTGAGAGTGACTGGTGGCAGGTGTATGGGGTAAGCCTCCTTTGGGTGGGAGGACAGCAGAAGAGGACTAGGACTAAAAACCTTGCAGGGGCCATACCATGTGCATAGTCCCCCCCTTGTACTTAGTCTGTCCTAACATTTGCTAGCATCATTTGCTAGATGCTGAAGTTTGGTGACTCTTTGGAATTGAGGGAAGAAAGGTAGGGGGAAAGAAGGGGCAAGCTTGTAAATGACTCCCAAGGCAATGTACCTAGACACATCTAGTCAGGAAGAGCCCAAACAACATGAAATTACAACCAAAAATAAATACTGATTTGTTAATAGCAGTAACATACCTACAACCAATGTTGTAACATTGTTTCTGGAAGCTATGTTACAATAATATGTGCAAATTAATCCTTGCTCTGCTATATGACAATGTAGGCTATACATGTAAACGTTCAAAGGATACTTTAAAAGTATGGTTAAATCTGTCTAAGACTGCCATGCATTTATTGAGGCTCCCAAGATATGATCAGGGTTATAGTGATAAATCAGTGTAAAAACTCCATGTTTACTCTCCCATCTCCAACTATTATGTTACATTGTGGACAACCCAGACTTCTCTGTGCAAAAAGGAATCTTTTGGATCTTCAACCTCATTACTGTAATATAGGAGCTTCCTGTATTTACCCATGGAACACTATTCTGATTTACACTCTGAACTTTGCATTTAAAATTTTAAATTAAATTTTCCTTACTGAGAGATATTTATTTCTCTGCTCAAGTCTCTTGAGCTCTGTTCCCGTCTCACAACCAGATATCAAGACAGTGTAAAGTCAGGGCTTTGGAGGCTCTCCTAGTATTTTCATCCCTGTGAAGGGACTTACCTCATGTTTCTATTACTAGAAATTTCTTTTATTTGCTGTATTGATTTACACATTGGCCCAGAGATGTGGACTTCAGAGTTTTCTACTATTTACCATTTGTCCCAATTCAATGGCAAACAGCCATTTTGACAATCTTAAATCTTTAGAAGAGATACTAATTTAAAGATTAAAAGTTAAAAGATTTTTAAATTATTTTTTTGTAACTTCCCTCTTTATTTTTCCTTTCCCTGGTGGGAAAATATTATCAATGACTTTTTGTTAGTATTAAACTTAATTTTAAATTAAACTTAATATATAATGTAATGTACTACAAACTAGGGAGACCTTATTGTGGCCTTTCAGTGCTTAAAGGGAGTTTATAAGGAAGATAGTTACAGACTTTTAAGTAGGGTATGTTGCAATAGGAAAAAAGGTGACACTGGAGCAGGTTGCAGAGAGGTGGTAGATGTCCCATCCCCGGAAACAATCAACATCAGTTTGGACACGACTCTGACAACCTGCTCTAGTTGAAGATGTCCCTGCTCATTGCCGAAGTCCCTCCCAACCCAAACTATTCTATATTTCTGTGATTAGGTCTTGCAATTTCCTTTTGGGGCAGAAAAGATGGTGAAGTGCATTGAGGATCTTATTTGTGCCTGATGCAGTATCCTGAGAGTGGACAACAGCAGATGTAAACTACAGCCTCCCTTTGTGTCAGTAAACCTTTCCTGTTGCTAGATAAAGGACACTGTATTTTGTTTCCAGTATATCAGTCATTTGGAAATCTAGGAAACTAGTATGAATGAGTTGTTTAAAGCATTACTTTCTTTACTTTAAAGTTCCCTTGAGCTCAGGCAGACGGTTTTGTTTGGATCTTATCTGGCTAAGGCAGGCTATCACTGAACAAAGGGAAAGAGCTGGAGGGATTCCAAGTGGATGGCAGCAGCAAGTGATGACAAAAGCTAGCTCTTCCACACATCCAAGTTAAATTAAGGACACTAGAAATGAATGATGGACAGAACAATTAATTTTCTCTTTAATTTTATTCACCAAATTTCCCTTACACTGAATTTTCTGAGTTTCAAACTGTAACGCTGTAATCTCCAACAACCCTTATTATGGTGTTGTTTTATCTTTTTGTTCTATTTAATTTAGTCCCTCTAACTTTTGATAGCAGCCAGTGATGGTTTTTTTTGTCACAATGAAATTTTAAGCCTCTGCAAGGGTCTTAGATTTGCTAATGCCTTTTTTTTTTATGATTTCTATATTTTTATATGTTATTTCCTACACTCATCATCATTTGTTTTAGCACACCTAAAAACCCTATCCTCTTCACAAAGTAATTCTGATCCATGGTACTATAGCCTATTCTGTGAGTTGCCCAAGGTCTGAACTGAATGCTGCAACATTTCTCTGCTTGTAAACAGAGGTCTCTCTGTCTTTGGAGGAGCAAAGGACACCTCACTTATGAACCTGACCGATAAGGTCATATCAGTTAGTTGACTTATTTATACCTGTTTCTGGTTAGATAAGGAATTCTAAGCCGAGGTGATGAAGGCTCTTAGACTCTGCATGTGACATAATTGATTGCTTTGCCTTCCATAAAGTTCACACCTTAGGCAGGGAACTAACCTTTTTCAGTAGCTCAGATTGAATAAGATGGAGGCTTCATAGATCCAGTCTGAGAGAAAATAGCTTGCTTTTGGTTTTCTTTCCTTTTTTATTTTATTTCTCTTCGTTTTCCCTCACTAACTAAAATAGATATCTAAATTAAAATAACTAGCCAGCAGCTAGTTGGCTCTCAGAACCAATTTCCTTTATAGCAATAACAGAAGCCCCCTCCCTGGAGTTCCTTTTTAGTTCATAAAGTATATTACATGCAATTATAAAGAACAAGATCTAGAATTGCTTTGCTTTGCTCTAATGGAGCAGGAAAGCAGATACTCAGAGGTAAGGTAATGTGATTGCTGATTAGTTTAGTTTGGGATTTTCCAGTTGATTGCCTCTGTTAAAAGTATTCATGTACATTTTTGGACTAGATTCTCATGTGAAGAATCAGGTTGGTTGTGTCATCATAGATGCCCATCTGAGGCTATAGCTATCTTAACATTTTAAGTACCTTAGGAAAGTTTTCTAGATAAAACATGTTTAAAATATGTTGCTCTAAAGATTTTTCATATGGCCTGAAAGGTGCATATGTATTTTCAGCTCAACAGTATGATTTTTAGTGAGGGGATAAGAAAACAACTAGATAATAGTGTTTCTTCTTCAGTGGACTGTATTAGAACTAAGCTGGGAGTGACATCTTTCTTTTGAGAGCAAATTTGAAGAAACATGACTTTAGATGTTTGAAATGTGTGTATTTTATTAAACATGCCTATACAAGTTATTTGAGTTAACAAGAGGTCTGTTTGTTTCTAAAAATATTGTACTGATACTTCACACCAGCAAACACCAATTGAAATAGGTACAGGGTGTGATATTTTAAGACTCATTTATTACTACCATTACTTAAGGACTTACTTTGTACAACATTTTAAGAAAAAGACTTAAAAATTAACGTTGCTGCTACATTTAAAATTTGCATGTTACCATCTTTCACCTAGGATTTATTGGCTATTTTTTTAACCTTGTTGAAATTCTGATTTATAATTCAGACTCTTATACAAATTTAGCCCAACAGAAAATCTGGTTTTGGGGTTCTGCATGATAATCATGTATGTTGGGAAATAAATTTAGTAAATAAAGTTCTCTACCAGACACATTTTTTTAATTAAAATTTAATTAAACTTGTCTTACCTAGAATTTTACTTCTGTTTGTACACTCAGTTTTTTCCTAAGAAATGCCTGGATACACTGTCCTTTATTAGAAACTATTAGGGTGGGAAAGAAAAAAATCTCTTGGCTGGTTTTAGTGAAAGATTTTTTGGCACAAACACACAAAAAGGGGTTCGACACTTCTGAATATATTTGGTAACAGAAGGAAACAAGGGTCATGCTGGTTCATTTATTAAATGTTTTGTATTGAAAAAGAAATATTTTATTTTTTTATTTATTGTGTTTTGTTTAAATGAAAAGCTAGCTTTTTTTTTTTAATTACATGATGTGATTAAGTATAAGAGCAGAAGAAAAATCAGATTAGAAGAGAACATAGGACATAATTCATTTTGCAATGGTGTTTGTTTTCCATATTAGCTAATAACTTCCCTCATTTTAAAGCACTACTCTATTCATTTGAACAAAACAAAGTACACAGTGCTTTTTTAATCATCAGAAGTTTCCTCTGTCTAGTAATCAAAATAGAGCAGACATTTCTAAAGTCTAAATGTACATGAATTGTGCCTCTTTCTGTCTTCCACTTTGTATGTTTTTGGATAAAAGAGCTGATTAAGAAGCCAAAATTCCATGTTTAGTCTGCAAACTCAGCCTCCAATTTATATCTAGATAAGGTGTACAACAGTTTATTTCCTTGGTATGTCTTACTTGTTTTTACTTCAAACTCTTGAAGGCAGAACTTTTACACTTTTGAAATGATCTCTGAATTTCAGTATACTAATTGTTAAAAATACTAAAGTCACTCTCAACAGTATCTACAAGCGCCTAGTAGTATAGAATGGTTGTATAAAAATATTACTTTTCTCAAAAATCAAGATCTGTACTTCAGAAGTTCATGAAAATGAACAATTTTCACAAAGTTCCCAAAGAAAATAAAAAGATGGCTAAAATGAGAGCCAAAAATCAGCTGTTCAGAGCAAAATTTAATGTGATTTAATTTGTGGTAAAGCCAAGTGAGTGAGCTGGATGAGTTTCAGAAAAGGTTTCATCTTATTACTATCATAAGCAATATTTACATATCTCATTTATGGAGAACAGTACAGCTTTTGTCCTGCCATCTTGAAGGATAGTAGTCACAGATTTTTATCTTTTGTGGAAAACTGTTTGCATTTGCCTTGATGATACTTGTCTAGCAGACAGAATCTCTCAATGTAAAAGATCCCAGTTTCAGTTTTATTAATTATTTATTGGTCAATACAAAGAGAAAAAATTGTGAATTTTAATGTTTATTGGTCACTTTTTAAAAAATAAACATGAAATCCTAGTTATTATATGATTAAATGAGTTTTGGAGACTGAAGAAGGATCTTCCTAAGAAGCATACTTACGAATCTAAACAGAATATTTTTACTTGTAAGATTACACAACTTTCTGAGCCTCCCAGAGACTGAAGTAGATAAAAACTCCAGGGAGGATTCAAAGCTTAAGGGAAACCCAGCTTTTTGGGAGAGATTGTGTTTTGGGTTTTTTTTTTTAAGTGTCTGAATGCAGATTTACGAAATCATGTATATTAGAAAAATGATCAGATAGTTTTATGGGAAAATTATGTATAGGTTTTATAGTATATGGAAATTGGACTAGGTGGTCTCTAGAGGTCCATTCCAACTCTGACAATTCCATTATTACGTGATATGATAGAAGTTCATTTTAACATTGGTTATAATACAAAAGCTGTGAAAGAAGACTCTGATCTCTGAATGACATCTTCATTCAACCTTCTCCTGTTCTACTTTTCTGGGGTTTTTTCACCAAGAACAATCTTAAAAGGTAACTGGCATGAAGAGGGGAGGAAACATATGTCCCAGTATAAATAATCAGTTTTCACTGAAATTGTACAGAATTTGGTTACACAAATTAGGGTTGACTTAATGTGACAAATGGTTCCACTGACAATAAGCCAAATTGACAATGACCTTGATGTTTCCATAAGGTAACATCTAGTATAAGAATACAGTGTTCTTGAAGGTGATAGGCATACGAGCATAAACGGGATTTTGTCAATGTCACTTATGCATGATTTTTCCAGCAATCCTTTCTCAAGCATTTGAAAAGATCTCTGTCTGCCTATATTTGATTTCTCTCCAAATTCACCAGCTGCTAATGTGAATTTGCAGAGCAGTGCGTCAGTTACTTTTTTATAAAAGATTTGGAGAGTACTTGCTGTGTTTTCTGGTCATTTGCACACAGATTTTAGTCCTGTGACTTTGGGGATTAATTTTCCCTTGAATTCCAGCAGAGTCAATGGAAATAAGTTAATGTATATAGAAAGGAAATTCAGAAAGGAAATTCGTCAGAAAGGAAAGATTTCATACTTCCCATTATCTTCTATAGGGATTTGCTCTTATGTTATTCCTTTTGTGATGTTACTGATGATTAGATGATGATTTCAACAATGATTTAGACAGTGGTCAATCTAGTACTTACTGTACTTTTAATAATTAAGCTATAGCTGGATATATATAAATGTCACTAGCATACAATGTACTTTTAGGTCTAATGTAAAATGTCACTTACCTCGTTATTGATATCAGATGCCAGGAAAGGGATGTCTTAAACTTGAGGGTTAATCTTGAGAGTCATCCCTGCTCAAGGATGTGATCACCACCATGTAGTCTGCTGCTATGCAAGAAAGCTCAACGGATTTGGAGGGTCTATAAATTTTATAGCGTAAAGTGATTGACTCATAGTGAAACTCTCCCACTTTGGCGTATGTACCAGTTTTAGTTTTGTCTGGTCCCAGCTTGGGCTGATAGCTTCTGATAAGGCATGGCCTAGATTCCTAAGTCCCTGAGAAGATGCAGCTAATGCAGTTCTCATGGTCTGCACAGCAGGGCTGACTCCAGTCTGGGCTACCTGTGGGTGATGCCTGAACCGCAGCACTGTTCACTCACTCACAGGGTCTGACTGAATCAAGGTTGAAGAGAAAATCTGATTTGTGGAATTTCCTAGCTCTTAACTAGGTAACCTTAGGGTTAAATTAACAAGAGTAGACTGTGCTTCTGAAATAACTATTTTGGTTTATTACCACTGGTGAAATGATACACAAAGACTCTTGGTGCATCGTAACTATAACAGTACAGTGTTTACTTCATTATTCATTATAAATGTAGTAGAAATACAGAGATGAATTCAGCCGCAGTGCATGTGAACATGACATTGTTGGCATGTATAGAACTGCCCTATTGACTTGTATAGAGCTGCACTCTTACTAATGCATCTATTGTTGTATCTGTAGTACATGTATGAGATAACGTTATACCAGTGTCATTTCATTTAGAAATTTAATACTTTACTCGTCTTTCCCTATAAAGTAGTCACCACAGAACACTTCTCCAATTAAATATTGCTTTAGACAATGCTAATCCAATTCAGAAACTTTCTAGAGTGGCATTTGTATTAGAATTTGGATAAAGGGATTGCATATATAATATGTACCCTATTATATGTATGTATAATGTATTTCTATATCTATGTGATACATAAGGTACACGCCTATTAGAGGGGCATACTCTTATCTTTTGCATAAATGCTATGCAAATGCTTGATGTGGTGAAAAATTAATTTGGTTACTAATTATACACTTTGCTTGAGATACCACAATTGAAGGTGTTGTTCTTAGAAGATCTTGAAATATCCTACTTGTAAAGAGTATAAGCTTTGCTATGAAGCTCCTAAAGTTCACTTTTTCAAAGCTAGTAGAGTTTACCCTCTCTTAATTCAAACTTTATTGCTTATATTTACTTCGTCCTTTTTTAAATGAAAAGACAGGATATTTTGATTTCCCCAGGGAAAAATAAATACTTGCTGTCAAATAGTTTCTGGTGGGGTTTATTTTCTTGTCCTTTGTGCACTGACTTCCAAGTAAATACTCTGTTTGCTTTCAGGTAGTTTTTACTTGAAACTCTGAGGTGCAAAGTTCTGGTCAGAAACTGGATTTATATCTACGTTTGGGCTCTGTAAGTTATTGGAGCAGTTGTATTATATGAACAAGATGATCAAAAAGGTGGCCAAATACATTCTAAAACAGGGTTGTATTGTTTTAGGGGTCTCTCTTAGCAAGAAGCTTTCCAAGAGAAAATAAGCTAAAATGAAATTGCAAAGTACAGTGTGTGTAGGTTTTCTTCCTAGCAATTTCTTCATTGTAGGCAATAATAATGGCAAGAATAAAGAAGTAACATGATTTTTTAAATAGGAAATGCACAAGGGATTGTTACCCTTTGGCTTTTTACTCTGTTACATTTGTTCTCTGCGTATATATTTTTCAAACAAACAACAAACAAACAACATTTCCTGTAATCATAACCCCAGGAGAGTTTGATACAGTAAATGTTGTCTGTATGATTGTTTCTATGCTAAGAAAAAAGATTTCCTCAACTGGAACACTGAATAGTATTCCATTCATGGAAAATTACGTTTAGAAGACAATTAAAGTAAAGAACTGTCTAGTAAATATGGGGACTAAAAGAAAATTTTTCAGATTCTCTTTTATGATACTTAAGGTGGTATTTATTTTGTAATCATGTATTTGTGGAATAATCCAATCTATTTCTGGTTTAGCCAATAATGTTTTGTTTAGCAGTATACTAAAAGATTTGCTGAAGACCAGAAAAAAATAGATGCATAGTTTTATTCTTGCCTGCAAAAATCTATTACCATACCAAAATGAAGTAATGTAAAAGCATGAAATTGGTTTGGCACATTCTGTCTTTAGAAAAATCTTTTTGACTTTATTCTTAATCTCGTCCATGTATTTAACTATTCTACATTTCAAATGTTTAGGTGAAACCCAGTGTGTTTTGAGGCTTCTGGTTGCCTAGATTTCCTTTTTTCTTTAGATGTTATATTATTTTCTGTATTTGCTACTAGGATATAATTCCAAATTGAACAGATTTGCTTAAAATATTTCCTGGCGGATTTTTCATTTCATGTGTCATTTCAGTTTTCCCAGCACTCTGAATGGTGATTGTCTTTTCTTAGACTTATTTTCATTGTCTTCCTTTTATTTAGCCAGGTTAAGCACTTCCAGTTTTTATTCCAATTTGGGTATGAAAACTTACATACCTGTGTTTGTGTTAATTATTCTGCCTTTGTGCCAGCATTGAATGCTGTCATTCTGAGACAAATTATTGATTTTGGGGCCATACATAGAGATCTCTCATCTCTCTAGTTCAGCAGTCTTACAAAACAATTTCATTTAGCTCTGGATCTTATGTTTTTTTTATAAAAGAAAAAGAGAAAAACTCAGTCGGAGAAGTTCAACCTCCATTTTGATATATGCAGTTCTCATTTTAATCAAATCTTTGTTAATTTATGAAATGTATTTTTCTCCAGTTTCTATAAGCTCTCTGTTTATTCTGAGTTTGTGATTAATACATCTTAGGTGTTCTTCAAATCCTTTCCTTCCCATTTTCTTCTTTACATGCATTTTAGTTAGATTTCCTGATTTTAACACAAAACAATCATGCATAATACCGACATACATATGACTAGAACTCAAATAATTCCACTTTAATGTTACATTAAACTTCCAGATTATACAATTTCATATGTATTTCTTAGGATTTTTGAAAATGAAAAGGTGCCATCATAAAATATGCAGTAATCAGGAATCTCCTAAAGGAATTATAACAGTTTATAACTTCTAAAAAAATGGAAGAATGTCAAAAAGAAGTATGCATTCCTAATGTAATGTGCAGGCTTCTGTTTATTTTGATCGAGTCAGACACTCTGAGCAACACATGACTTGTCAGAGCATAGAAAGAATATTAACATGGGGTTATTGTGAATACAATACAGCAATTGAGATCAATTTATACATTCCTCCTAATATACTCCATTTGCAAGTAGAAGATTTTTTGATTTGTATTAAAGGAAGAAGGAAGAAGACTGTTTGTTTGGTAGTGTGGGCTTTTTTAAGTATGGCTCACTTTTCTTGTCTAATATTTTCATAGTTAAAAGCAACATTGAAGACATGGTCCCTTACACACCAACATCAGAACCTATAACCGATCAGTACTGTTTCTTTGTCCTGTCCTGGTTAGCAGTGTAGTTCCCATCAGCCCAGAGCAGTTATTACAGTAAGTGTTGTGTGATGCATAGCAGAAGGATGAAAAAAATATGTTTTACTTTACTTTCACTAAAAAAGCAGTATGAAATACTGAAACGGCCTCTACATAACACAGCAGCTTCTGCTGCTGAGTAGGCAGGCTGTGCTTCTGAACTAACTAGGATTTTATTGTCATTGATGGCTTCATTCCTAGGTATAATTAATGGTCGTAATGAACACAGAGGACATGAATGCAGAGAAGATCATTGTGGCTAACATTTACCCTAGGGAGCAGTTCATTTCCTGTATTATTTCTTATGGAAAAGTTGCCTACAAAATAGAAATACAAACTTTTTCCTGAGGTAAGCATTTTGGTTTGCAGAAATGCTGTGGCTAGCTAACCAGAAGTGAATTTAGATGTCATGGACCTAGGTCTATTAGGTTATAACTCCTTTATGCAGCCTAGTGGTAAAATGAAGCAGGTAATAAATGAAAGTAAAATTGGGATCAATATGAATTGGGGTATCCACACTGAAGCCTCAAGTTCCAACCAATAATAAGATACAAACTTTGTGTTAAAATATGGGCTAAAAGGGGCAACATTTTTGTTATTGCTGTTTCTCTGTTGTCTTGGCATTATAAAACTCTCTCTTACCCTCTTATGTGGTCTTCCCTTCTCATTCAGTTCATATCAGAGTCAGCTATCCCAGAGTAGCTCCGTGCCTAGCTCCTAGAAATCTAGGTCTTCCCTTTTAACAGCATCTACACTCAGTTTCAAATTGACTTGGTTTCTGATTCCCCAAATTCCCTCCCACTCACATACACAGTTATACTAATTCTTTCAATGTTTTCCTTCTTTGTGGAAAGGTTCTGATTCGTACACTTCTGTCTTCACCCTCCAAGCCCTTCTGTAACACCACCAACACTTTGTCATGTGTGAGAACCAAGAAGATAGGTCCTGACACTGAGCTGTCACACTGGTGTGGCTCAAAAGGGGACCCTGAGTGAGGACTCTCACTGAGTGAGAGATTTCAGGGAAAAAAAGATAATGATAGCATGAATTATGTACTTGTATTTTTAAAGTGTGCATCAGTAAACTACTTTGTCAAGCACTGGTTATAACAGAAAAAAAGGGAGATCTCAAAACCAAATTTTAAAATTAACTGGTCTGAACTACCATTTTTTTAAACAACCTACAATTTAAGGCTTTTATCAAAAGGAAAAAAAAAAAAAAACTCTGCTGAATGGTGCCCTGTGTAGGAGAACTGCATAACACCCACTTAAGTAAATTGGACATTAGGTGCTTTATTCTTTCTGTGATTTAGACCCATCGACTTAGAGTAGCATGGTGTGGGAATATGTATGTCTTTATACATACTGGACTGAATTACAAGCCATACTACACTGCAATCTTTTGGGGTGATATGCTGAAGTCTAACACTGTAGGAGTAAATGCTCATAATAAAAAGAAAAGCTAATGTAGCCAGAAAGGTGGAATTCCTCTTTTCTAACTTTAGGTTTCCAGCAGTTATCTAAAAATATTTTTAAGTCAGTGCAGAAAAATAGGTGTTTTAGTGCTAGATTCATCTGACCTATTTCATCTGACTACTTTATTATGAGATGAATCATATCCAAAGTGTTTTGGGTTGGTTTTTTTTGCATTGTCTTATTGAAGAACTTCATCAGACAGTTAAGATATATGCATATTTATTTAGTCAGATCAAATTCTAATGAGAAGGGACAGACAAACCTGAATTGGTTGAGATTGTGTTGAAATTATTCTTACCAGTAAATGAATACTAGGGCGAAGAGTGGGAAGTGGTGGACAGCAGTGACACAACCCATAAGTGGAATTTTAGTGTTATGGAGAAGGATTTAACAAAAATAGCCCTCAAAAACAAGCATCAAAAGAAAATCTGGCAAGCTTCCAAAACCAGCATTCAGGGGGGACACGGAATGACCCTCCAAAGGCAATGAATGTAGATGCCCTGTGTATCAGAGTCCTAAAGGCCTGAGGGGAATAAAGACATCATCATGTGTAGTAAAAGTTAACGCTATACTCAATTAGAGCTGCTAAATAGAATGCACATATCTTTTTCTATTCCTTGGAGGAGTAGATGTTTTTTTACCAATGGGCTAACTAGGGGTGAACTCTTGCTTTGCCTTGGCAACGGTAGGTGCTGTACCCCATAAGGAATCTTAGGCAGCTGGGTTTACTTAACATTTGAAGGAAAACTACCTGCTGCTATTTTTCCTATGCTGCAGCCACTCACCAGAGCTTTTGCTGAAATATTTCTTTACTTTGTTAACAGAAGCTGTGTTGCTGAGTGAGATAAGTTTTAGGAGAACATGATTGACCGAGGAACAACTTAAAATGGTGTTGATGCCACTGCAACTGTATTTGTTGTCATTTTCCATTTTTTCCTGCTATTATTTCCCATATATGCATAGGAGGAAACATTTGCAGTCTCTGATAGTGGTTATACAAATAACTCCTATTGGAGATTCACAGGAGCTGGCAGGAAATGTTTAAAGCAAAGAGAAATACAGTGAAACATCTGAATCTGCAAGATTGAAAATTACACCGTGTCCTATTGGCTGAGTGATAACAAGCACTTTACAGAAGGCAGAGAGTCTTTTACACAACAGATTTCAAAATTTCTCTTAGTTCCAGGTGAGAGTGAAAATGGAATGTTTCCATTTCATCACAAAAGAATATCCTTCTTTTAAAAATGTTCTATATGCATTCAACATTGGAGTTAATGATTGCTTTATATTATAACACAATATAAGTTTCAAAATTGAATCATTCACAAGCAGAAAATATTAACTTCCAAATGTCAAAGTTGAACAGCGGAACTAAATAGGAAATGTTGTCCATTGTTTTAAAATTACACTTTGAAATAAAATGATGCAGCACCAAGCAGTTTGCTTATTTTTAAGTCAGTCATCTATACTGACAGTACAATCTCACACATACTGTGACTTTTCTGTGCTCCAGAGATTTATTAGGGAGGGTTAGAAATTATGTCAGCCAAGAACAGGGGACAGTGGACTGTATATATACTGTAATAGTTCAAGTTTTGTAATTCCTACTTTCCTTGATGTTGTGTAGAATCGAATAAATCTGGCAAGACTTGGCATTCTCTTTAGTGTTGTTTACTGTCATTGCCTCAATCTCTCAAATATGACAGGATATTATTTTACCTGAAGGTCACTTTGGGTTTTTGGCTAATTATAGAGATTCACAGGAATATAGCAAGTACTACTTAGTCCTTTCTCATATTGGCTGGGCTCACTCAGCAGATCAGATTCCTGAGAAGAAATTTTCTGATAGATTTACTGATTGTGGGATTGACATTGTGGCTCTGGGAAATAATGGTCTTGTGGGAAATTTTTTAAGTTAAGTTTCAGATGCAAAACCTAGAAAATAAGGGTTCAATAAGGGAAAAAGAAGCGGTTAAAAAATATGCAGGTTTTGTTATTTACACAACCAATTGAGGGGAGAGCACAAGAAAGGAAGGCAGATAATGGTTTCTGAGCCGATAACCTAATAATCTCAGGAGTTTTTATCCCAATAGTGTTATTCCAGGATGTCTGTTTACATGGTATAATATGCTAGTGCTCTTTTTTAAGGGATATTCTTAATAAGAAAATATAAAGCCAAAAACACACAAACAAACAAAAAGAAAAAAAAAGCCAAAATTCTTGGGCATAACCCAATTAATTTTAGAGTTTCTATTTCTGCCAGGTAAATGGTCTGTGTTTTTCTTTCTTAGACCTATATCCATATTTTTTTTTCATGTTATTGTGTTCTTCCTTTATATGAATGAGATAATCCTTTTATTTGCTGTTTTCATGATGCGGTGCTACTAACTAATCAAGAAAATGATTGATCTTTTGATTCAATATAGGTATTATTATTATGCTCCTTAGACATTAAGATGACTACAATGCCAACTTTTAACCAGCATTGTCTCTTAAATCTGTTATTGACTGAGTGACATGAGAGAATTCAGTATATTTCCCTCTGTTTCTTTAACCACAGAAACCTTAGTAGTGGCCGAGTCCCATGAAATGACAATTTTTAGTTAACGTCAGCATGGGCATGTATGGGCTAGGTGGAATCTTGCTTTGCTTTGTGAAGTACTAAACCTGTCATTCTTCCATAGAGGAAAGAGTACATTTTAATGGGTAATGCCAATAAAAATAGAATTTTTGCTCTTCTCACTGGAGACAGAGGTGGGCAGAAGAATGACATTTTGTATCTTTGGCATCTAAGCGCTGTTTCATCGCCTTTTATTTTATGCAATGAATACTTAAAATGTCCATTCAAATGACAGTGTAATACATTTTAATGAATATCAAATGCATCTTTTTCCAATATAGTTAATATTTTAGACAGTAGCACTGGAGTAGTATAATCCATTTCAATGTAATCTTATTCAAGGTGAAATTGAGAAATTTGCATTTAAATGTACTGTAATAGAATAACTTAGCAGTTTGATTTTGGCATTCAGTTGCATGGGTGTGAAATCCTTCTGGAACTTCAGCGAACTCATGCAAGTCTGGCGGTGGAAATATCAGTGCCCACGGACCATGGAAAATGTTCAGACTTTTCTTTAATTGCAGTTTTTTGGAGATGAAATAATGTAATTAACCAAACGCTTTCTAGTGCCTACGGATTCTAAAATCTCTGTTACTTTTTATATTTAGTGTTTATATTCTGAAGTCATGTCATTGCCAACCACTTCATAAGTTTTTTACCAAACTTAAACATTTTTAAAATATCAAAAGCTCTTTTTATTAGCAGTAATGAAGTTGCAAAAGAAGTGAGAATCAGAGATGCAATCAACTGTTTTCAAAATCATTGCTAACTGAAAGGATTTTCATCTCATTTATGTCAGAGGAATTGTTAATATGAGATCTATTACAAAGAGTATTTAGAAATCCTTCAAACCATCCCTGACATTTTGCATTTTTATATTTTTAAAAGTGTTAATCATCAAACTAAACTTTGAAAAAAGAATAGATTTAATTCTAATGTTAAGTCCAGGAGAAATGAACTCGGAAATCAATATTCAAAGAACAGCCATAGCTTTCACTCAATGGACAAAAAAAATGTAAATGTAATTTAATGGATAATATCAAGGTAGATTTCATCTTTGAAGAGCTATTTTTTGCCTACATCAAGTAGTTAGCAGGACACAGATAAATGGCGTATGTACCCTACTACTCTATCTTTATACTTAAAGAAACACTGCTATTTCTTTCTTCCTTCTTCCTCGTAACTCTGAAAAACTCTTAAACTCTAATGAGTTTAAGAAAAATATATTAGAGGATTGTACAGGATACCACTCTGACTCAAGAGGTGCTCTTTAGTGTACATGAATATACTTCTTAAGAAGAATCTTAAGAATTGTCAGGAATGCTGACCATGTAAATGGTAAATACAGAGCATGTAAAACTGTTTTTGAGCATATATTTTTAAATCATCTTTGTGCAAACTGTTTCCTTTGCCTTTACAATTTTCACAGTTGTAGGTGCTTAGTAATTTGGAGAAGAAAAATAAAAGGGAGCTAATTAACTTTCAGTGTCCTTGGTCTAAAAACTTCAGCCAGAAAATCTATAAAGCATCCGGTATAGAAAACCTGACTTCATAGGAATTCCTTACATTTTAAATGACATATTTGATGTATGTTCCTGAAATTAAACAGATTCTTTGAAAGTTGAAATTAATTTGTGGTTTTGAATATTTTATGTAGGGATAGTAAAGTGACTTCTGTATTTGGTTTCCTTAAGTAAACCAAGTTGTCCAAAGGTCAACTATAGAACAGGCTTGTCTTTAACAAGCCCTCCTCCATATAGGAATTAATGTCTAATATTTATATTCCTCTTAATTGCTATGCTCTTTTTTCATTACCAGAGAAACAATGTTTAACACCCTTTATCAAATTACATTTTGCTGACTTTTTTTTTCACATATTTTGACATATTACACCACCCATCCACCTCTTACTTTTCTTCCTCTTTCTTCTACATAATTACTTCTCTCTTACTGACACTTCAATTATGAGATTCATCCATTAAGATTATACACATAATTCAAAATGTGAATTCTTTCTTGACCCTCAGTCATAAAACAAAAATCATAAATATGGACCATTATACTTGCAGAGAACTCCATGAACTTTTGCTTGTGCAGTTTCAGGGATTACAATATAATTTTTTTTTTCCTGCTTGCTATATTGGGCTTATGAACAGTTGCTTCAGTAGGATTTTCACAAGACATTGTAAGACATAAATAGCTTCACAGAAGAGAAAAGAAGGGGAATAGTAAGAAGCAACAGGTCTTGGTAATAAGTAAAAGAATGGCTGTAGTTTGGAGAATTTCTGGGAGAGCTGCTCATGCATATAGAATCTACAAAATAACTAGTGTTCAATTTGAATATGTAGTTGTATTGTGGTACTGCATGTGGTGTATGTTAACTTCACTGTGAATTAAACTGAGAGTAAAAAGATTAGGTAAATATTCAAAAATTAATGTTGTGAATCTGAAGCAGGCTTCACTTTCCAATTATGCTACATTTCTAATTGGGTTTTTACATGTCTTACAGCTTGTTTCTTAAAAAAAAAAATCTCTATATGTGTATATATATATTTAATGCAGAAGCACTGTTTTTTTCCAGTATAAATCAGGATAATATGTACTTTTTTATTCTTCTGGATAAAACCGTATCTTCTAAAAGAAAAGCAAATATGTATCCTAATGAACAGCAGTAATAACAACAGTCATTAATTTTGTTACTGATACCATACAGTTGTCTTCTCAGCCCCTTTATCAGGGATTTAAAATTTATAACACTGATGATATGACCCTGGAATACAGTATGTAATTGGACTTCTACTAGCAACTACAAAATTGTGTATACGGCTAAGATAGCAGTAAATAATAGCTCTAACATTTTTGGCAATGTTAGATAGATTGCTGCCGGCTCAATTTTGTGAAGACCTTTTGTTCTGTTGGAAATGTTGACAGTCAGTATTACCTGCCCACCCTTCCCAACTTTATGATATTATACCAGATTTTCTAAACATGAAGTCTAATTTGATATAAAATGTCACATACCTGCTACTGAATCTTGCAGCCCACTTTGTCTTTTAAATAGTTTAATATTTCATAGTTGTCTCTTAAAAGAATGGATGCTGAAGTTACAGAAATTAGGGTCTCAACATCTGAAATATGTTCATCACATTCAAACACAAAGCACACTGTGGAAATGTTTCTACTTACACTGTAGCATCCTTCTGAAGTTCACTAGAAGGAATTGCATTTCCTTTAGTCTCCTTCCTTTAGTTTTTACTTGTATAGAACTCACATTGTTGAGTGTAATGAGAGCCTTTGAACTAATGTAGGTGCTGCAATATCATTACTCCTTTTCATCAATACCTCCTCAGTACTTGCACCTTAAAAATATAACTCACAGCACATTTTTGCTGCTTTGAATGCTGAACCACCTCAAAAACATTGAGCTTAAACCTGGTGTTCAAAGTAAAGCTGAAAGAATGATAGTGTTCTTTCAATTTAGTGTGTTAATTGAAAAGCTAGGACGAACTTAGTTTGAATGGAACTGAAAACTTTTTAGTGTTATCTTTGACAGAATGGAAAAATATAAAAATGCTTATTTTTTAGCCAACTTGAAATATTTTATTCAAGTTGCCATATTAAGTATGCAAAATCTAATAACAAATTAATAAACTAAATGGGAAAAATACATCTTTGAAATGAAATGTCAAAAATTTTATTTTAAATTGTTTTGATATTTCAAAATTTACTATATTTTAAAACCTTTTCTAAAAGTTTTCAGTGGCTAACACTACTTGAACATCTGTAATGGTTAATGTCTGTCCAGAGGAGAGCCACCAAGCTGGTGAGGGATCTGGAGAACAAGTCCTATGAGGAGAGGCTGAGGGAATTGGGCTTTTCAAACTTTTTTTTTCCTTTGTCTGTGCGTGGGGGCACATAGGTGTGTTTGTATGTGTGCAGATATTAACATGCTCAAACCAAACGTCTTGTTCTTGTGAGGAAGTCTAGATCTCTGCAATAAGAAATCCATACAGTGATTTGACTCATCATGCCACATAGCTCCCAGTAACCTTCCTCAAAGCTTAGATGTCATACAGACTTTGCCATGATTTCCTGATATTTTTGCCTTTTGACTCATATGCTGTCTTATTTCGTTAACAGTCTCAACTGGAAGTGGTTTTCCTCTAGGGACCAAATTCTAGTCTGTGTAAATCCCACAGGAATCCTCTGTACTAGGTACTTTTTATTGCTATCTGCACTGATGCCAGATAATCTAATCCTAAAACTTTGATAAAACATTTTGAATTATTACATTATGTGATATAATTTAAAATCCACCTGGAAGTAAAGAGATTGCAAGTAATTGTTTGTTACAACTTAAACGTCAGTGTGTCTGGTGGATCAGAATATCACAGAATCACAGAATCACCTAGGTTGGAAGGGACCTTTTAAGATCATCTAGTCCAACCAGTGGAAAAAAAAAAACCCAAAAAAACCAACTAAACAAAACAAAAAAAAAAAAAAAAACCAAGACAAAATACCCCAAAACCACAAACAAACAAAAAAAACCCAACACAAACCCCACATCACACCCAAAACAACACCAATCCACTACTAATCCATATCCCCGAGCACCACGTCAACTCGTCTCTTGAATACCTCCAGGGATGGTGCCTCAGCCACCTCCCTGGGCAGCCCATTCCAATGCCTGACAACCCTTTCAGTAAAGACATATTTCCTAATGTCTAACCTGAACCTCGCCTGGTGCAACTTGAAGCCATTACCCCTTGTCCTATCATCTGTGACCTGGGAGAAGAGACATATGTGAACAAAATGCTTTGTTCTTTCTTAGACACTTAAGTGTTTGTTAAGGACAAAGAAAGAAAAATTCTACTGATCCCAAACACTATGAAAATAGTTTCTTTATGCCCAGGAATGAAAGAACCCGTTACCGAACAGATGTCCTGAGTTTATCAAGTTGCTGTCTTGTCAGTGTAGACAACCACATGGTATAAATCAAAGAGAAGCAATGCATAGAAGTATCCAGTTTCTTTGGTGCACAGATGCTTTGATCCATGTGAAAGCAAGGTATCAAAGTCTGCTACTGCCTCAGTCACTGAAAGGGTGAATAGCAAACACTTTCAGCCCTTTCTCTGTTTCAGGTTTAGAAATCTGGATTTCTTTTCTTTTTTCAAGTGCCTGGAATTTTGATGCTCTATGATTGTTCTGTAGTTCTTATTTGGCAGAAAATACTCATTCAGCGTGGCTCTAATTCTGAGAGTTTTAGAAATCCCGAACTGCTATGTCAGTAAGAGATTATTCGATCATTCCACCATTTCTTGTCTCTTCCAGTTCCAAGGATGATTTGTACCTGGAGGTGCTGGTTTGTTGTGATCCCATTAAGAAAGGGACTTAGACTTTTTTAAAGTATCATTCACGATGCTATTCTTCAGAGCTCACACTATAAAAGAATAGCATAAGTAATATTACATCTCTTTAGATGCTGAGAGCCCCAAGGAGTGTGGCATTGAACAGGACTCTGACCCACATGCACACCATGCAGTTCCCTCCTCCCTATCAGAGATTCTCCTCTTTCATTCATTCAAGAGATTATAGGATTTTCCTCCAAGGAAACAGCTCTATTCATCGTTTCTACCGCGATACTCTCAGTAGAACTTGTAAATGGTCAGGCAGCTCAGCCTTAATGCTTATGTAATGTGAATGGCTGCTACTCCTGCAGTACCTACTTTGGTGACAAGAGATCACGGTTACAGCTTTTGGGTGCAGCTGCCCACTGCCATACAAGAATCTTGACTTGCAGCACTAGTAATTGTCTATGATATTTAGCTGCAGGTGAGCTCTTTGCAATTTTCGTGGCGCTGCTTTCCTTTTCTGTGTGCCATTGGCTGCTGGCTGAGGGCAATAAGCAGAGTCTGAAGTGATGTGGGAACAGAAATTATTTAATTCTCTCTCCCTGGGACATACAGAAAAGAGATTGTGTCATATCCTCGATTTGTTTACAGACACATTCTCTTAAGCAAGAAAATTTCTGTGGATAATATTAAGAAAATATATACGTCCATATGTATGCCATTGCTTGGTAGATGCAATGCAGTACCAAATTACTTAATAATTTTTCTACTCTGTAAAGCTTTTTATGATGGCTACATTTTCCTAGCATAAACCTGTACATTCATGTCTTTTCTTCATCTTAGGTAATGATGAATTATTTGCTTTGAATAACACAGGGAGCTTATCTCTTCCCTGGGGAGAATAACTTGTAGATTCTACTGTGATGTCATTAAGAAAATAATATTAGTACATGTTTGTAACACTTCTGTCCTCCTCTTACATTTTGAAAATTAAGGTGCCTTTTCTGGAACACTAATAGAAAAAGAATAAAAGAAAAGTAAACATAAGCAATCCGTAAAATAGTTTTAAAGTTTACCAGAAATATTTGCAGAAAGCTGTTTGCAGCAGTCATCTAGTTCAGAGCATTAGTCATGTCAATAACGTCAGTCAGTGAGGAATGTCTCTCAGTAGTGTTCTGGGAATTTGGAGACCACTGCTTATTTTTACTGCCTCTTTTCAAAAATTAGGCTGGAGTTTCCTAAAAAAATTTCTTTTTCCTTCTCTGACTCACGTTTTTAACTACTCCAGGCTTTGATTATTTAGATATATTTACTTAATTTTTTTTTCTGAAGTGATAGTCCCCAGGTTTTCTTCACATATTTCTTTTGTATTTCTACCATAAAACATCCTGAGATACTGGATTTTTTTTTTGTGGTCTAAATTCTAAAGAATTTGTTTTATCTTTATATTTTTTTTAAATCATCTTGCTCAAATTACGTAAACCTAAAAATTTATCTATCTTTCCACTATCTTTCACAGTTATTAACTGAATCTATATGCATCACCTGAGAAGTACAACTGATAAAATGATTTGCCCATACTCACCCAGGAAAAGTAGATAAATCTGAATTAAGTAAAGTCTCTTGAATCCCAGTGCAGTGAGGCTAGCTTAATCCTGATCCTGGGTAGAACAATTTAATCAAGTCATCCTTCTAACAGTCTGTGTTTGGTGGTTTGTTTACCTGTACTTTAAAGATTTCCAAAACAGGACTGTAAAATGTATCTTTTAACAAAGCAGACCTTTCATAAGGACTGTACCTTCATATATAGAATGTTATTATATTTGGATCATTTTCATTAAAGCATTTCATGGATTCATTGCAAACATGGTAACAAAACTGCTTTCTTCCCGTTGTATGAATTCACAGCTGCAGATAAATAATCCAGGTCATTCCCTGCCATGTGAGCAAAGTATACTGCACAAGGAAAAACTCCTTACACTGAGAAACTTGCATGAAAAACTCAAAAAACCACAGTGCTTACGTTACCTCTGTTGCTCATTTCCAAAGTCATGATACACTTAGTTTTCACTGGAAATAACACATGTCTGTGTACAAACACAACCTGTCTAGACAGTGCAGCTCATTTTGGGGGAAACAGATTTTTAAATGTGTACCTGCCAATGTAATGCTGTAAGATAAAATCTTGGGGATCCCTGGAGGCTTCTCTTGCGGATGCTTCACTGTTCCAATGAAAGCATTTTGTTTACTTCTTCTCAAACCCATCTCTATATTTTGAAGATTACCAAGCTGACAGTATGACACGCTGCATTAATTTAAACTTCTATTTACTGAAGAAACCAGCACTGCACATTCTTATAATGGTAAAAAGGGGGGAAAACATGCCGTTTATGGATACCTGTTCCTACCAAATATGATTCTCTCTAAACTAAGCGTAAAATTGCTATTAGTTTTTAAAATATGATCCTAGAAAAGGGATGCATTCTAATGAAGCAATTTATTACTGGTGTATAAAGCATCTGATAAAGTCAGTTATTAAGTCTTAAGTTCATACCATATTAATTTCAGCAGGAGTATAATAATCATCATCACTTTTTGCAATCAGATTCTGTGGTTGCTGTCAAGATTAGCAAACATTTTTTCTTTTGGATTTTTATCAGGCTTTTGTGCTTTCTGGCATCAGTGAAGATTGGAACAGAAAGTGTTCTCACGTTACTTAAAATCAAGCCTCTAGAAAAGAAGAGAAGATATACACAAGATTGTCACGCAAGATTTTATTAAATTTCATCTTTATTTTTCTTAAAACTGCATTCTGAAGGTTCAAGTAAGATATTTTAGTAAGAGAACATTAGAAAAAATGTGATTAAGGAGTTAAGACAATTTATAAGGAAATGTAAGAATAAATATTATATCATCTTTAATTTCCTTCATGACTGGTGGAAGATCCACTTGCAAAATAATTGTTTAATGAGTAATACAGAGTATAGTATAAACAATTGGAAAGAACATCAGTGAAGGAAAGTGAGAAAAAAAAGTAATCAAAGGGGAGTATTTCCAAATATTTACACTTGTTCTGATGTGCTTAATTTACTGTCTTTCAGTGTTCTCAGTGCCAGATACAGGCAGAAATAACTGTAGGAAAGGCTGATTTGTTAACCGCTTGTGACCCTTCAGGAGGGAAATCGATGTTCTCACACTTCGTGTCGGACACTGTCAGAACATGATGTATTTGAAAAGAGGGATAAGAATTAAATACTCTGAATCCCCAGAACTTCATTCAGAGTAGCTGGTATATTGTTACTTTGAAAAACTAGGGGAGAGCATCAGTGTCATACCATAGACATTGGTAAAACTGGGGATGTGGGGGCTCAAGCAGCATTGTCACGAAAATATGAAAAATTGTAGAGAAATGTTTTCCTTCTGTTACCTGTATAATAGGTAATAATCTTAGCTTATTAAATTTTGCAAGTAAGGTATTTATTAGGATTTTGCACCTCTTCAAAAAAAAAAATCTTTATAAAAAATAAGTTGCAGTTGGATATCTATCTAGTAAGACCTGGGTTTCAACAGAAATTGATTGATGATGAAGGCATGAAGCTTAACTAAAGGGGTAGTGTTTCTGTGAAAGGACCAGGGACTAGTTCTTTGAAATGGCAGTTTCTCAAATGCACTTAAATTAGAATAGATACATGAAGCATCTGTGACATGAGTGTGAGATTTCTCCATCAGTGCTATGAGACAAAAGAAATGGAAAACATCATTTTCCATTTAAACTCAGTAATAATAAACACTAAGCCCTTTATGTCAGCATTACCATAGCTACAAAATATCCAGCACCTCTACATGAGAAATTAAAAAGCAGTAGGTTTTGGGCTATATTTTGAGTGGCAGTATAGGTTTGGGCTATATTTTGAGTGGCAAGTGGTTTGACAGGAAAAGGCACTTTGATGGTACAAATCCGTGTAGTTTATACAGATTTTCTGTTAGTAGGAACCTGATATGATTAGTAGTTTTTGCTCAATAAATTCCTTATTTTTTAAAGAAAACAAAGAATCCACCAACCCTCGACTGTCTTTTCTTTTTTAGACATCAGAGTCATGAATGTTAGTTAATAACTGAAGTACCAGAAATTAGCAGATAATCTGACTGCTTTTGAAAATAAAAGCCTTCCAGTGAGCCTATTGTCAGTGAAATCAGACATTTTAGAGGATGTTCATTGAGGATATTCAATTTTTAAAACTTCTCAGTCTGGGATCATCTGCTGTTTTTATAGATGGACTGTGAAGAACAGCAGCATTGTGGGAGAGTGCTGTTGGCTTGTATGTACCTGAGGTGGGGTGCTTTCAGTTGTCAGCTCCACTCCATGCTTCCTGTGAATTAATCTCTCTTTACTTTTGTCCTACATTTGTAAAAGGGAATAATAATAATAATTTGTTTTTTTCTGGGTTTTCTCCTGTAGGCACAGATAGTTACAATGGTCATTGTGTATTTTTGCAGAGCATGAGGGTACTAGACCAAAAGATGTTGGCTCATAGATCTCTGAAATATTTCGTGAGAAGACTGTGGAAACATCAGATGGAACCTCAGAAATCTATCCAAATGTTCTTGTATATTTGTTACTATGTAGCTCTAAAAAGTCAGCTTCTCCTCTTTGGAGGAAACATCAACACGAGTTTCTGTACAGCCTTTCTGTATGCTCCTCTACACACATAAGGCAATTCATATTGCCATCTCCTTCGTCTTGTATTTGTGCATATCAGAAGTAATTCCATTGACGTACAGTTTAATATGCTATATTAAAACCAGTGTAATAAAATCAGATTCTCATTCTTTAGCTGATGTTATTCACTTCGTCTTCTGTCTCATCTTTTATTCCCTATCTTCCTGTTATGAAGATGAACGTATTGTAATATTTTGTCTTTTGTTATTAGCTGGTTCTTCTTTTTTCCTCCTCTTCTTCCACCTCTTTTCTTTCACAAGCTTTCCTTCAATATACTGGATATCTTTTTTTGCTATTTACTTTTTGCTTATTAAGATAGGTAAATCTCAAACTAAGAGATAATCACTTCATCTTCTCTGTACTGATACTTTTCAACTGTAGCGCTTTCACCCACAGCCTGAAATTACTAATCATTAAAAGCATCTTGCTTGTTTAAACTCCCTGCTTGTTAGCTTTTACACAGAACAAGAAGTAGATCTAAGAGTTTCTAAGCTAGATAATGCAACAAATGGCAAGAAAAGAATCTCACACTTTTGTACTATGCATAAACACATTGCAAGCAATGGGGTAAAATTCTGAATTAAAATAATGAAATACTTTTTTCATACCTCTTATTGTGGAAAAGAAGATGTTTTGAACAGTTACGGTCATTTGCCTTCTGTGAAGTCACAAGTTAGACTGATCTTATTAGGATTAGGACTGTTATTTTTAATTAAGCTGCCAAATTAATGAGTTTATTTGAAACCATGAAAATCAAGGTATATTTATATTTAGATATAAATGGCTTATTACTGTTAAGGGGAAAAAAAAATTATAAATAGTATGTTTTCTTTGGTCATGTTTCTGACCAAGGGAAAAATGACTGGTAAAGCAGAGTTTGATTGCTGATCCTGTTCATAATGAAAAACATGCTTCCTTAGGGCCAGATTTCACCCCCTTATTTTCAACTTACTGCAGTGCAGCAAGATCAAGGTAGGATTTTTATAACACCAATGTTGGATAACAAGAATTAGAAAATGTAGGCAAAACCAGTCATTAGTCACAGAACAGACAATTCATCGCCTGCAATGAAAAAAAAAAAAGGTTATAATGTGGTGAAAAACAGTGTTTTTGAAAAATTGATACAGTGTTAGGAACATACGAACTTTTGCACTGAGACCATGAAATACAATCACAGAATCTGAAGGATGGAGTTCACATGACTTCTGTTGATTTCTGCTTTGTTTTCAAAATGCTGTTGACTAAGAAAGTAACAGAAAGGCAAGGAGTGAGTTTTGTTTACATAGGAGAGCTTTCCTAGTCAGACTAATAAAACGATGGATAATTTTATTAAAAATGTGACCTTATACAATGTTCATTTTAACTGCATCCTAACTGAAGTTATCCAAGATGAAAAGAAATGTTGCTCATATCAGTAAGGTATTTCACACAAGCTAATGTATAGCACCTAAATCTTGAGGATAGTCCAAATGCACCTGCTTTATCCACTGTGAAACAGAACTATCTAAGGCAGTGCTCTTTTATTAGGTATTTTTCTTATGTGAACGATTTTGCATTTGCCATGGAGTAGGAAGAGGCACAATCACAGTCATGCCCAGTGACTCATATGTGGTGACTTGTTACTCTGTGATATATTTCTTTGTGGCTTTTCTTAGTTTTAGCATAGTTGAGGGATGGATTAGGTCAGAACTTGGTATTTACATTAACATAAGACTTCTATGCCTAAAAATATTTTGTATGTATTCAGGGCCTAGAGAATTTTCTCTAGAAAATTTAGAATTCTAGAGAATTTACTCTCAAGAGTAAACATCTCTTGTAGGACTGTTCAAAACACCTCAAGAAATTTTTAGCTCTGCTATAAATATTCTCCTTAGGTACTCTTTCAGCATAAGTAACCAGTAAAGTTGAATTCTGAGGCTAGAAATGTGATGGTTTTGTTTCCTCTAATAATCTCAAATTTCTCAGCCCATAGATGCAGGGGTTGGAGGGTAATATATTTCTATTGTCCTTCACTGCTCTTCCTTTGAACCATTTTAGGAAAAAAAGTGAGATGGCTGCCAAGGTCCATGAGAGCCCCAATGTAGTTTGCAATGACAGCTAATAGGATGTTACAACATGCATAGCTGTGATAAAGTACATATACCAAAAAAGCTCACATTGTATGTGAATCCACTGTGTGGAGGAACACTGGTGTGTTCACATGCAGTTTCTGCTGCAACATCATTTCAAATAGCATATTCAAATTCAGGAAAAAACCCAACACTTTATGATTTGGAGTGGGTTTTGTTCATTTAAGGCTCTGAGTTTTTTTCCATTCAAAGTGGACATTCCTAATTCAGCAAGATTTGAGATAATTTATTATTGTATTCTTCTGGAAAACAAAAACAAATCTATGTATACTCAGGAGTCCTTCAAATATGCTCGTTATGGAGAAGCCAGTCCTCAAAGTATATAACTACTTTCAACAGGGACAGGGAATAGTTTGTGTGATAAGAACTGTATGCAAAAAATGCAGAACTGTGGATAGGTAAAAATTTTCCAAAACCAGCAAAAACTTTATGCTGAACTTGGCTTCTCCTCATACAAAGAACAAAACACAGTCATTTAAGCAAATCTACAGAAAAACTACGGCCAGCCCATATTTTGACATGGGCTGTAAAACCACCCACTGCTCTCATTGTATCACATATCCTTGCTGCACTGAATCAGCAGCATCTCTTGTCACTTGCTTCAAAAAAGGTTTACTGCTGCAGATATTTTTCAGCAGAGCAGGGTATGAGTAAGGGACAATGGAAGTGAGGCCTTTGAAAAGGTATAAAAAGAAAGAGAAAACAAAAGGGAGAACAACAATAGAAGCAAGCAGAGAATACAAAAGTGAAGGCATGGGGTGGGCTGCTGAGAAATAAAGAATACTACACATGGGTGGAAAATGATTAATTTTCTGACAGTTTATAAAAATAGGTAGTGAATCTGGAAAAGAATCATAATTGAGCCAATGTAGGAAAAGTCATGTAGCTTTATGCATGGTTTTTGTGAAGGAACATAAAGAGAAATTACTTCACTTCTGATATGGAGGCCTCCTAACCCTAGGCTAGCCTCTCTGTTTGTGTGTAGCACCTCTGTGCAAAATGCTGAAAAAGGAAAATGATTCTATTTTGATATGCAGTGTTACATTGTTAGGAACAGTAACACACATGGGTACTCAGAAAAGTATTTTTATAATTCTGTCATTAAAGATAGGGACTTGTTAGTTTTGTGTTCTTAATAAGAGCTCAGAAGCAAGCTACCTGAATATAGAGTTAAGCAGTGTCATCTGCACTCTTCATTCTGCCAGCTGCCAGTGGTTGATAGGGGATAGAGGTTTTTAAGAGACAGCTAATCCTACAGTAGCCATAAAGGTGATCTCTGTGGAACATGTTAGAACAATGAGAGCATTGCTGGTAGGGGAAATTTGTTGTGAAGGAAAATGAAGAGATGGGACAGACCAGAATCTGAGACACGTGGTGGTTCCTGGGGAGGAAATTATCACACTGAGTTTTTGTCTGGTTTGAAAAACACAGCCATTTGAATGAGAATTCAGAACATGGCACAGTTCTAGTTCAAGGCTCCCATTAGACAAGGAATCTCTATAAGATAACATCTAGACATGTGCTTCATGTATTCTGAATAAGAATACACCTAAACACGTGGTTTCTGTTTAGGCTATAGTGTGGTTTGGTGGTTGGTTTTGTTTTTTTTTCCCAAATAACAAACTGATTCTATAAATATTTATGCAGAAAGAAAAATCCTGGTGTTCCTGTTTTTACTAAGTTCAGAATAGGCATGCCTTATAGCATAACAGAGCTTTGAATGTGAGATGGGAAATGATGGGCATCTGTTGGGGAGTTCCAATAGGGAACAAATTAATAAGAATGCATACTTTTCTGGCTACTGAATCTTTCTGAGTTGATATTATAGTAGGAGTGAGAAGCCCCAACCTTTCACAGAGCTACCACCATTCCTCTTTAGCTTTGGCTAGGAAATATTACAGACTTAAGCAGGGTGAAACAAATTGATGCCTGGCCTCAGAAGCCACAATGGCTTATAGCTGCGATTGTAAATTCCTTTCCCTTTCTCTCCTCTACCTTCTGGTGCTTCTTTATCTTCCTTCTGTTTAATGTACAATAGGTTTCATAAGGAAAAGATTGTGTTTCTTGCCTGAAATACCACAATTAGAGTGTATTTAATGAAAGACATATTTTCTGGTAAACAGTTAAGAAGGCTTTCATGTAAACATGAAACCCCTCATACTTCATTCAGTTTAGAAGCATTCAAGTGAAAGGAAACACCTCTTCTTCACCTTTGAGGTGGCTTTTTAAACTGAAATGTGATACGCCACGTAGGTTTTACTGTTCTCCTGTGTTCTTGCAGAGGTAAAGATATAGGATGTTGTAAAGAGTATGTTTTATACAGATTTTCTCATACTGCACATACAGTATACTTAGACTACTCTATGTATTATAAAATAGTATGTAGTATTGTACTGTGTTTAACTTTTCTAGATCAGAAAATATGAAATATCATAGAATCACAGAATAGTTTGGCTTGAAAGGGACCTTGAAGATCATCTAGGTACAATTCTCCTACTATGGTCAGGGACTCCTTCCACAAGACTAGGTTGCTCAAAGTCCTGTCCTGTCTGTTACTCATTTATCATAGAATGGTTTGGGTTGAAAGGGGCCTTTAAGGATCATCTATAGCTCAACCTGCTGCCAGGACCAGGAACGACTTCCACTAGAGCAGGTTGCTTAAAGCCTCATCCAACCTGGCCTCAAACATATCCAGGTATGGACCATCTGTCACCTCTCTGGGTAACCTGTGCCATTGTCTCCCCAGCTACACAGTGAAGAATTTATTCTAATATCTAATCCAAATCTACCTTCTTTCACTTTAAAACTGTTACCCCTTGTCCTATCACTACACTCCCTTATAAAGTCCCTCCCCATCTTTGCTATAGGCCCCTTTTAAGTACTGGAAGGCTGCCATGAGGTCTCCATAGAGCCTTCTTTTCCAGGATGAACAACCCCAAATGTCTCTGTGGCTATCTCTCATAGCAGAGGTGCTCCAGCCCTCTGATCATTTTTGCAGCCCTCCTCTGGACTCGCTCAAACAGATCCATGTCCTTTTTATGTTGGGGGCCCCGGAGCTGGACACAACACTCCAGGTAGAGTCTCATGACAGTAAAGTGTATCAGGAGAATCACCTCCTTCAACATGCAGCCAGGATATGGTTGGCTTTCTGGGCTGCAAGTGCACATCGCCAGCTCATGTTGAGCTTCTCAGTAGCCAACACCCGCAAGTCCTTCTCCTCAGGGCTGATTTGTGTCTAGTCTTCACCCAGCCTCTTGGGTTCTTGGGATTGCCCCAACCTAAATACAGGACCTTGCACTTGGCCTTGTTGGACTTAGTGAGGTTTACATGGGCCCACCATTCAAGCCTGTCCAGGTTCTTCTGCGTGGCATGCCTTCCCTCCAGCGTGTTGACTGCTCCACAGAACTTGCCGTTGTTGCAAAATTGCTGAGGGTGCACTCATTCACAGAGTCACGGAATTGTGGAATTGTCAGAGTTGGAAGGGACCTCTGGAGATCATCCAGTCCAACTATCCTACTGTCCATGTCGCTGACAAAGGTGCTAAACAGCACCGGTCCCAGTAGTGACCCCTGAGGAACGCCACTCATCACAGTGCTCACCACTTTGATATTGAGCCATTGACTGCAACTCTTTGAGTGTGACCATCTAGCCAAATTCCTTATCTACTGAGTGGTCTATCCATGAAACCCATGTCTCTTCATTTTAGGGACAAGGATGTCATGTGGGACAGTGCCAAATGTTTTGCACAAGTCTAGATAGATGGTGTCAGTTCTTTTTCCTTTATCTACCAATGCTGTAACCCCGTTGTAGAAGGCCACTAAATGTCAGACATGATTTGTCCTTAGTAAAGCCATGTTGGCTGTCACCAATCACCTCCTTATTTTCCTTAATTCCTTATTTTCCTTATATTTTCCTATATATTTTCCCTGTATTTTTCTTATATTTCCTTATTAGCTTTAGCATAGTTTCCAGGAGGATCTGCTCGATGCTCTTGCTGTACACAGAGGAGAGAGAGACAGGCCTGTTGTTCCCCGTGTCTTCCTTTTTTCCCTTTAAAAATATATATTTAAACCTTGAACACACCTTTAAAAATATCTATACTTGTATTTGGTTTTCTTTTAATTTAAATCCACAGGCTATTTGCAAGACACCACTCCTGTAATCACATGTACATCTCATTAAGAAAGAGTAAATACTATGTAGAAGTTTTTACTTTCACAGGCAGTATTTTTTATTGAGAGTACAGATGGTAATTTAAGATTCCAGTTTCAGGAAACTCAGTTTCACGTTTTAAAGCCAGAGTTACTTTTGTAAGTTATAGGTAAGATACTATACATTTCAAAGTGCTGTTGTAGTCTTTCTCTCTTTTTTTTTTTTTCTTTTTAAAGGAATACTATGCACAGTTCATTGTTGCATGGAAAATGAAAGATGCCCTGGTAGTTTTTTGTAACTACTGTAAAAGCAGCCACTTATATGCATTTAAACAAAATGTATCATATCTAATATGTGTTATGATAGTAGCAGTGAACTGCAAGAAGCATGGAAAAAAGATAGCAGGAGTAGGAGAAATGAGCTCCTCAGGACAAAGACTGCAGGGCACATTCACTAATGGTCTGTTTCTTGTCAAATGTATTACTAAATGAGGCTTATAGCAGAAAATAAGCACAATTTGATTATGTGATTTTAAATGGAATTTTTTTAAGAAATAGCGAACAGAGCTATGGAGGCTATGATGGGATTGTGGCAAATGTATTACAGGGGCACACTCAGTTGTCTTGTGCTCTCAATCACGTCTAACAAGAATGCAGTCCCTTTTCAGCTCCCCCGGCTTTCTTCTGATGGAAATCAGGTTGGGTGGTGAGGTACGTAGTAGTGTGTGTCTGCATCTTTGCAGGCATTGAGCCATGATGCCAGTGGATCTCCTACCTTAATGTGGGAGTTGGAGAGATGTTCCTGGTCCTGTAGTTTAGGCATGTCTGGAAGGACTTAGTCATTGCAGCATTCACTTTAGATTCTTACAGAATTCACAGTTGAAGCTACTACTTCTATAGAAGGAATGTGGGGAGATTTTGCAACTCTGACCTAGACTCACAGCAGCCAGCTGGCTGAACAGACAAACTCTTTTTAACCTGAAAAAAAAGCACAGATCTTGTTAATGGTAATAAGTATGCTGAATATCTTACAATTAGGTTAAATGAAAAAGCAGTGAAACTCCATGTGCAGTAAAATAGCTGAAAAAATAAACTAGTGCAAAAAGCTTCTCATGGGGGGTGATAAAAAAGAGTAGTTTTAGTTTGCTGCTGATTTTTCCTGTGTGTATATATGAGACAAAAAGGAGAAAGAAAGCAGAGCCAGTCATTTTTGCTGAGAGGGAGTAAAAGAAAAAATTCCCTAAGTCATAGGACTATCTGGAAAAGTAGCCCTGGAAAACAATTCATGTTTGTTCAACCTTTTCAAGGAAGCAGGATTTCATGCTGTTTCTTAATAACAACTGAGAGAGCACCGAAATGGAAAAAACAGTAATATCTCTTCTTTTTCTCTCATCTCCAGACTAATTCCCACAGAAAACAGTGCATCAGAAAGCTGGTAAGCTGGATAGTAGCAGCTTATCATTTGTGTGTTCCAAAACACTGTGAAAATTTGACCCGTCAGAGAACAAGTTTGATTTTAGAATATTGCAAAAGTTAATGCCCCATCACACAATAAACTATAATAATATTATCTTGTTAGTATTTGCAATAAATGACATTTCATTACCCTATTATGAGGCATCTGGTCTCAAGTCAAGAACTTTGTCATAGTGCAAATGTAAGGACTTTTAGAGCTATGTCACACACTGACATACCAGATGTCCTCATTTTTAA